>CM062819.1:867846927-868089427 GCA_031772625.1 Pinus tabuliformis
TGAAAGCTCGAAAAAGCAAGACTAGGAAGAAAGGGCAGGGATCTAGCAACTACTAATCTTCCAGCCGTCACCTCTATTGAGATTGCTCGGCCTTCTTTCAATTTCAATAGCTTCCCTGAATTTACGTTGATGGTATTGTGCAGTACCATCATCGTAAATTCAGGGAAGCTATTGAAATTGAAAGAAGGCCGAGCAATCTCAATAGAGATGACGGCTGGAAGATTAGTAGCTGCTGGATCCCTGCCCTTTCTTCCTAGTCTTGCTTTTTCGAGCTTTCGATGTTTCCCTTAATTTCATGGATCTTTTTCCTTGGAGCCTTATCTCTTCCTTCCTCCTAGGGTTTCTCCTTTTGGTCGCTCGCTTGATTTATTATTTATTTATTTTTATTTTTATTTTATTTATTTATTTATTTATTTTTTCAAGTTAACTTGATAGTATGTCCTCGTTATTTATTTATGTTATTATTATTATTACTTTTTATTTTTTATTTTTATTTTTTTATTTTGTATTTTTTATTTTTTATTGTATTTTTTATTTTTATTTATTTTTTATTGTATTTTTTTATTTTTTATTTTTTTTATTTTTATTATTATTATTATTATTATTATTTGATTTGTTATTTATTCATTTATTTATTTATTTATTTTTTATTTATTTTTTTTCCTATTGGTACCTTTATAACTTTCTATATATGTTTTTATTTATTTTTTTTTTTTTTTTAAAGCTAACTTTATTTTCCCGTTCCAATATTTTTATTAATTCTAACTAACTTTTATGTATATTACTTTTTAATTTATATATATATATATATATACATTTATTATAAGAAAAGGTCCTATATATAACTTATTCCCTTTTAAATACTAATTAACATATAATTTTTAATTATCATTCAATACCTTGTTAACGAACCATTAACACCATTTAAATTATTTTATATATTTATATATTTTTATTGGTCACCTAATATAACTAATTGCCATTAAATTATAATAATTTTGACTCTAGTCCTAAAGTCAAAAGTAGCCGTTAGTCCAGATAGCCGTTGGAGGCTCTGCTCAGACTATTTAACATGCTAAGCTAGATCTGTCTCTTCAACTTGTCCTGACGATGAACCACACTAGTTGGTTCGAAATGCGTCGACAAATGATTTATCTTGTGATTTTCGCCGAAGATTTTCTCTTAAACTTGATATGGATCACAGAAACCTCAATTCTACCAACAAGAGTTTTCCACATGTTATCCTGCTCACGTTTCATGCTCACAAGCCTCCATGTCATCAATTACCACATGGCTACGCACTAACTATCTATATGTCCTACTGTGCCCCTCATAGTTGCGGGGAAAAAACTTGACAATATCCTCCTATATCACAAACCCCCTTGGGTGGTGGTTTCAAATTGGGGGTAGGGGTCCCCACGATAAATCCCCACTGTTAATATTGGGATGGTGATCTCGACATAAATTCTAACACACACCACCCCCCCCCCCCCCTTCTTGTCAAACATAAATAATGAGGGAGGGGAGGCATGGTTGGTATCAACCATTGGCTTTGGCATTGCCAAATCCAATGGTATGGGTCCCTATGATCAATCCCCACTATCAATATTGGGATGGCGATCTTGGCAGAAATTCTAACACTCCCCCCCCCCGCCTCCTGTCAAACATCAATAATGAGGGAGGGGAGGCATGGTTGGTATCAACCATTGGATTTGGCACTGCCATAGATCAACGAATGTATCCAATCTAACCTACACCGTTAGCCCCTATTTACCACATTTATTTAAATTTCCCAACAATTCTTAGAAATGTTGGGGGGTTTTCTTGAAATTCCTCCACGAGATTATGTTCCCTTTGTCTATGATTTTTCCATACAAGCCCGATGTTGCAATCGTGGTTCTAATACCACCTATAATGTACTCTAGCCACTATCAGCTCATTCCTGCTTCTCGTGAGGCTCAAAATCCATGCCAGGAACCCTAAAGGGCCTATGAATTGAATTTTTTCCCCTTCCTGAGGATGTCTTACATGGTAATTTCACATAAATGAATGCATTATATATGTGCACACATGTTTTTAACATACTTTCCTCATTTAATTAACCTGCAGTTTCATTTTATTAACACATAATTAACATTTTCAATGAAAATAAACACATAAGAGAATACTTATCTTTAATAATGGTGCAACGTGATGCAATCCTAGGACTTTCCACCCGGTCATAGACCCTATTGTTAATTTCTTTAAATACTAGGTCACCCCTGAGCTAGAGCTTGGACTCCATGGGGAATTTAGCATTAGCTAACCCAAAAACCTAGTCCCTTCTCAATTCCAATCACTATTGGCTAAGGTACCAATCTTAAGCACCTTCGACCAACAATATTGTGGCTTTCAAGAGTTCCACTACCCTCACAATCCTTCTAGGTACCCTTAAATGATTCACATAGCCAACGTATTAAGCACGAAACCTCCAACTCGCAGCCTCGTGACATCCAAGAGTTTTATTTCCTTCACAGGCCTTCCAGACCTTGATTTCCACAATCCTCTTCATGCTTCCATGGTCGTAGTTTCATAATCCTTCACAGGATTCGTTCATACTCCCCACAGCAAATGGATCAGATGTGTCAATCCCTTCTTAGAGCTAACACACTCCTTTTTTATGTGCATGTCATCCTTCAACCACTTGGAATTCACCCAAGATCGTAATGGACTTTGGTTATATGCATGGGCACTTTATATGATTATTATATCATATAAGCCCAGTTAACTCAACCATACATGGAGTCGCAACCCCCCATTCTAGTTTATGTATTTTGGGTCTACCTACAACTTATGTTTATTAATATGTGTAACATAATTTCCTTGTCAAGCCTTCTAGCCTCAAAATACAAAACATGTACCTACAGGCTAAACAACCCCATTACACATATACACACATATAAATGGGTGTCGTGACCCTCATACCTTGGCTCACCATCCTAGTTATATGCATATTGTTAAAACTGGCAACTAGGGCCAAACTCCATGTGGGTCATCTTATTTATGGCAGCTGATATTTTTCTTGGATCCCTCTCATCGAGAGGTATAGGATTGATCTAAAGATCATCCGATTTTGATAAGTATTCATGGAGTTATGAATTTATTTGTGTTATAAGACAATTCGTCAAGGTCGGCCAACAACCAAATAAACCCCACATGTGCTCAATGTTTTAGTATAAATAGAGGTGCCCTTCAAGTCATTTCAACACACTTGGGATCTCTTCCTCTCTCTACTTGTCTTTTGGTTTTAGTAGGAGGAGAGATTCTAAGGAATAACGTTGCCCTGATCCAGAGGGCAGAAAGCCGGAATTGCCGAAAAAGCCGGAACTGCCAGAAATGTCAGAAAAGCCAGAACTACCAGAAATGCCAGAAAAGCCGGAACTGCTAGAAAAAGTCGGAAAAGCCAGAACTGTCGGAACTGCCAAAAAAGACGGAACTGCCAAAAAGGCCAGAAAAGCTGGAAAAGCCGGAACTACTGGAAAAGCCAAAAAAGCCGGAAATGCTAGAACTGCTGGAATTGCCAAAAGAGTTAGAACTACCGGAAAAGTTGGAACTACCAGGACTGTCAGAATTGTCGGGAACAACTGAAACTGCCAAAACTGCCGGGAACAGCTGGAATTTCCAGAACTATCAGGAACTGCCGAAACAGCCGAAGCATCTGTCTCCGAAGGAGAGTAGCATGCAAGGGACATCTAACTAACATTGGGACAATTGTATGGTACTTAGCAGCAAATACACCAAGCATGCAATGTTACAGTGAGCATTCAAGGGACAACTAGCATGCAACAACAAGCATGCTAAGGACAACAAACATGTTAGGGACAACAGGCAAGCAAGGTGCAACCAACACATAGGTTAGGATGGCAACATGGTGCAGTAATGGCACATAATGTAGTACAATGATGGGTACAGTCATGATTAATAAAGCGTGATGAGATGCAGCATAGTGATGATGGGTGCAACATGGTGCAGTGCAGTGAGGTGCAACATGATGACAAAATGCAGAACAACGATAAGCGAAGGAGTCACCTTGGAGAATTAGTTGAAACAACATGTCTTCAACTGATCTCATGTATCATATTCTTAGAGATGATTTATGCTCTTATCTAGATAAGTCAAAGTGTCGACTTCTGTTGTAAACATACTCTCTCTCTCTCTCTCTGCTGAACTATTGAAGAACATATAAGAATAATTGATCAAGGGTTTCCCCACATTTGGGTTTGTCCCTGGTTGGCGCCACAGCTTGTGTCCTCTTGTCTTGGCTTGTCTTCTGCAATTTATGTTTATGCTCTATCTACAATTTACTTTAATGCTGATGTGATTGCTAATCTGGAATAGATATGGATTTAACTGTGAAAATTGAAATAAATTCCTCTAAGCATAGAACATACCTAAAATTAACATGGTATCAAAGCTGAGGTGAAGACAATGCCCAAGCAAGAGTGAAAGAGTAATCACTGAAGACAGTTGGGAAAGGACAAAAGGATCAGTGGATTCCTTATCCCTCTTCAAATTCACCAAGGCTGAAGTCGAAGCAGAGAATATTATCAGAATGGAGCAAAGGGATATGGCCTACCGAAAGATCACTTCATTGGAAGACTGGATCTCAGGGTGGAAGGAAAGGCAGATAACTAGTTTGGCCATTATGCGAAGGAGTGTCCGAATGGTAGGGACACATCACTTGATGATGATAACAATCATTCTAGGGACATCTTCAATGATCGAAGGAATGACAGGTAATGTAGGTCATCAAGGAAATGGTCAACTCTTCATAGAAAGCAAGAAACCCTAGGTATGAAGAATTAAATGTTGTTCCTGATAAGATAAAGAAGCATTATCTTGTATTGGCCCTCTCCTTTAGATTATTTGGGAATCTGGCTTACAGATTGTAGTGCTTCAAGGCACTTCATCGGATGGATGGGTGCACTCTCTAATTTGGTAGAGATGGAAACAATCATGGGATTATACTTGGAGTTGATGCCACCTATCCCGGAAAGGGTGTAGGGAATGTTAACTCTCAATTGAATAAGGTAACTCGACTCATTTCCAGAATCTCTTTTATGTACCTGTTCGCAAGAAGAACTTGGTGTCCATCTCGGAAATCGAAGTCAAAGGTTTCAGGGTGGCATTCATCGATGGAAAGGTACGTGTTAAAAAATATAATTTTCAAAGATGCTTTTTCTCATGGGTTCAGGGTTGGAAATTTGTATCAAGTTGTAGGATGGTCCATTGGGGATCATGTCAATTGACATATCACATCTATAACATTGGAGGTCTACCTGTGGGGCCCTACCTGATGTGAGTCAATTGGGGATAGGGGTGTCTGAATTCAAGTAGAGCGTGAAGGTACATGTCTGAGATGTATCAAAGGAAAATCTTATAAGGGGACCATTCCCCTCATGCAGTAGGTCTATAGGTTTGGAACAACCCGAGTTTGAGATTCATGATCGGAAATCTCATGTAATTAGGTGGAAGAAAGCCCTCTATGGCTTGAAGCAAAACACCCCGAGCATAGTATGAGAGGATTGATAGCTGTCTGATGAAGCTGAGATTCACTAAGAGTGAAACCGATCCAAACCATTACCCGAAGGTTGTGGATGATAAACCTCTCATACAAGCACCTTATGAGGAAGACCTATTTCTGACAGGTGCAGACCCTCTCATTTGCAGAAGTAAGAGGGAGTTGGATTCCAGATGTGGAATGATAAAATGCAAGCTTGTGACTACCTCGAGGATCTTAACTTTTAGAAGTTATATGGTAGTGATGTCAAACCAGATTTGGGAAATGCCTCTGAGTTTCATAAACTCATTTGCGTTGATGTTCTTGGTGAACTTCCATTCGAACATATGTTTTTCAGTTAGCATGGTGAGCTCATATTTGGTTGAGCCTCACTAGATTGGTGCCAAGAATATTTTGAGATGTCTTTGGGGCACAATCTCTCATGGATTGAGATACATTGCCGGAAATATGAAACTACATGATTATTCGAATGCTGATTGGGTAAGCAGTGTGGAGGATCACTAGAGCACTTCTTAGTGTTGGTTCTCTTTGGATTCTGCTTTGATATCATGGATGAGTAGGAAGTAGAAATTGGTTGCTATAAGCACCACTGAGACCGAATACATAGCTACGAGTATGATCTTGTGTGAAGCTGCATGGTTGCAAAAGCTCTTAAGTGAGCTGTTTGTCCACATGATGAATACCACTATGATTCTTTGTGACAACTGGAGGGGGGATTCGATTATAGAGGAATCTCGTATTCAATGATTTCTCCAGCAGATAAACATCAGATACTGCCTTTTCTGCGATATAGTAAGTCGATGAGCGAGGAGGCTCCATCGCATTAAGACTAATGTACAGGTTGCAAACATTTTGTCAAAGCCTCGGGGAAAGGTCAAATCTGTGACTTTCCCAAATGACTTGGAGTCATTAAGAGACCTTCTTATAAGGGCCCTGCATGTTGCATGCATTGAGCTCTAGGAGCTCTGGGGGGCTTGGGGTGCTTACTAGAGCAACATACAACCACAGGGCGACTCACCCTCCCCTGGTGGTGTGCTATGAACATGATGATTAGTTCTTCTGTGGCCCGGGATGATTAGTTCTCCCGTGGCAACTGTTGAATAGGATGATTAGTTATCCTATGGGCTAGGATGATTTGTTCTCTATGGTGACTATGGAACAAGATTATTAGTTCTCCCTTGGGCCAGGATGATTTGTTCTCTGTGGCGACTATGGAATAGGATGATTAGTTCTCCTGTGGGCCAGGATGATTAGTTCTCTATGGCATCCACTGATAGGATGATTCATTCTCCTGTGGACAGGATTATTAGTTCTCCTGTCGAGGCATCCTACCCATGTAGTCTGGGACTCATGGGAAGTACCTCTCATCTGATCAATGAGCAGGGAAATGAGGATAGGGACCATAGTAGTACTATTGATGACGCATTGTTGTATCTACCGTACTCCCTATGCTAGGATGACCTCGATTGATCTGGGATCAGTATGAGTGGTTTGAGAAACTCTCTCATGACATTGATCTGGGATCAATGAAACTGATCTGGGATCAGTATGAGTGGTTTGAGACACTCTCTTGTGACATTGATCTGGGATCAGTATGAGTGGTTTGAGACACTCTCTTGTGACATTGATTTGGGATCATTGAAACTAATCTGGAATCAGTATGAGTGGTTTTAGACACTCTCTTGTGATATTGATCTGGGATTAATAAAATTGACTTCGGGTCAGTAAGAGTGATGTGACACACTCTCTTAAGATGAAACTAACTTCGGGTTAATAGAGAATGGTATGAGACATTCTCAATCAATTCTTCTTCTTCATGGTTCAGTAAAGCAGATTAAAGCTCAGTAGATCAAAGCAGAGCAGAGCAAAGCTTAGTAGATTAGAGCAGTGCAAGGCACTGATGGAAGAGATAGTATAGTCAGACATATGGGACAACGGATGGAGTTCTCCCTAGTTGAGGGGGAGTGTTAAAATTTCCAACTAGGGCCAAACTCCATGTGGGTCATCTTATTTATGGAAGCTGACATTTTTCTTGGATCCCTCTCATTGAGAGGTGTAGGATTGATCTAAAGGTCATCTGATTCCGATAAGTATTCATGGAGTTATGAATTTATTTGCATTATAAGACAATTCGTAAAGGTCGGCCAACAACCAAATAAACCCCACATGTGCTCAACGTTTTAGTATAAATAGAGGTGGACTTCAAGTTATTTCAACACACTTGGGATCTCTTCCTCTCTCTACTTGTCTTTGGGTTTTAGTAGGAGGAGAGATCCTAAGGAATAACGTTGCCCTGATCCAGAGGGAAGAAAGCCAGAACTGTCGGAAAAGTTGGAACTACCAGAAAATCCGAAACTGCTGGAAAATTTGGAACTGCTGAAAAAGCCGAAAACGCCAGAACTTCTGGAACTGTCAGAAAAGCTAGAACAGCTAGAAAAAGCCGGAAAAGCCAGAACTGTCGAAACTGCAAGAACTGTCGGAACTGCTAGAAAATCTGGAACTGCCGAAAAAGACGAAACTACTGGAAAAGTTGGAAAATCCAGAAAAACTAGAACTGTTGGAAAAGCCAAAAAAGCCGGAAATTATGAAAAATTTGAAACTGTCGGAAAAGTCGAAAAAGTCGGAAGGTCAGAACTGCCGAGACTGCCAAAACTGCCGGGAGCAACTGAAACTGCCGGAACTACCAGGAATAGCCGGAACTTCTCGAACTGTCAGGAGCTGCCAAAACAACCGAAGTATCTATCTCCAAAGGAGAGAAGCATGCAAGGGACAACTAAGTAACATTGGGATAGTTGTATGGTACTTAGCAGCAAATACACTAAGCATGAAATGTTATAGCTAGCATGCAAGGGACAACTAGCATGCAACAACAAGCATGCTAAGGACAACAAGCATGCTAGGGACAACAAGCAAGCAAGGGACAACAAGCAAGCAACGTGTACCCAACATAGGTAAGGATGGAAACATGGTGTAGAAATGGCATAATGCACTACAATGATGGGTACAATCATTATTAATGAAGTGTAATGAGATGCAACATAGTGATGATGGGTGCAACATGGTACAATGGGGTGAGGTGCAGCATGATGATGAAATGTAGCACAACGATAGGTGAAGGAGTCACCTTAGAGAATTAGTTGAAGAAACATGTCTTCACCTGATCTCATGTATCATCTTCTTAGAGATGATTTATGCTCTTATCGAGATAAGTCAAAGTGTTGAATTCTATTTTAAACGTAATATCTCTCTCTCTCTCTCTCTCTCTCTCTCTCTCTCTCTCTCTCTCTGCTGAACTATTGAAGAACATATAAGAATAATTGATTAAGGGCTTCCCCACATTGGGGTTTGTCTCTGGCTGGCACCACATCTTGTGTCTTCTTGTCTTCGCTTGTCTTCTGCGATTTATGTTTATGTTCTATCTGCAGTTTACTTTAACGCTGATGTGATTGCTAATCTGGAAAAGATATGGAGCTAACTATGAAAATTGAAATAAATTTCTCTAAGCATAGAAAATACCTAAAATTAACACATATATAGGCTAATTACATTCTAGGAGTCAAACAAGGGTGTTACAAATAATTTCTCTGTTGTATGTATTTTTTATGGTTTCATTCATAGGGCATTGGAAAATTCACTAGACTTCATCAAATCCTAGAAATGACAGTCCCTATAGTGTTGAGACCCATGGTCGTAATTGAGATTGTAACTCGAAGAATTTTAATATAAATTTGAGAACTTGTGATTGTACATGGCTTTCCCATCGATATCAAACCTACAAATGAAATAATTTCATATGAATTTGTTATAGTAGTTTATGGTATATTCCATGACGGATTTTGAAAAATTTTATGGCCTTTATAACATTGTTTCAACTCTTTTCACACCAATTATGAAGATCCTTCTCCATCAATTTGACCTTAGGGTTTGATAGACCAACATTTTCAAATGATAAATGTTGAAGCAGTTAGCGCTTTTCATGAGCAACAGGAACAAGAGAAGTGGAGGCAACAGTTTGGGAGCTGGCTTCATGGGGTTTATACTAGAGCAAATCCATCTAAATTTTCATTGGTTAATCCCTATGTAAGTTTATCATTCAATAGTGGGGATTAACATGGAGGATGAAGATTGAATGCATCCCCACCATTCAATCTAGAAGCTCCCTTCCATTTCCAAAATATAAACACCTATGAACATAAATTATATATGTGTGTGTGGAATATTATTTAATCATGAATGAAAATATCTTTATTTTTCATTATAATCAAGCCTCAACCTCTCTTTAAAACCTATGGTCTTTTATTTTTTCCAACAAAAATAAACCCATAAATTCGTTCATTGAAAGAGGAACAAATTTACATTTTGTATATGCTAAGGACATTCACACAATACGGCCTCTCAGAAAAGAAACAAGCCCAAAAGGTCAAGCAAGAAGTAGCGCACACGGGCCCACAAAGAAACCACAAAAGGGTCAACAAAAAACCAGGAAAAAACCCTAAAGGATGAAAATTTTTACGTGATATTTACAAGCCATAGAAAATCTAACCAAAAACATTAGGCACGGGTCACCTAAAAAGCCCCAACAAAACAAGCCTCGAGTAGGCCTTTGTAAAACAAATGAGAAGTTTCCCAAAAAAAACCCATGGAAACAAAACCAGGTGGAGATGACACAAAATGGAAAATGAGTAGTGGCTTGTATGATGAGGCATGAACTAGCGCATATTGGCAAGAGTGCCACAAGCCCCACTCCCTCAATTCCCCATATGTAACCATGAGCAAGAAAGGCACGAATGCTAAATAAATTTCACCATAAAGTAGCAATAATGGGATTGTTGTGTGATGGCCCACTGAGGTAATGACATGCAAATGGAAATGACATTAACTGAGGGCACCACCAAACCAGGGAACACCAAAGAGAGGAAGAGGGGGCCACGATGACTAGGGTTACAACCATCGAACCCTCTCAAAGACAAAACCTAAAAAAACCAGGGGGTGCCAAATACAAAAATCCCTAGAGAAAAAAACCCTTCGAAGCCTCCAAACATATACTCTTTTATTAATATTATCTATATGAATTTTATAATTAAATGAATCCTGTAGTTTTTTTTCTCTGCAACCCTAATGGTGCGACAACCATGAGCTAAATAGAACTACAACCTAAAACTCTGACAACATCTGCAAAGCTGCAAATGAAGAGGTCAATAACAAGGTCAGAATTACAGAGGAGGAAGGGGGGGAGTGATCCCATCCTACAGAGACACGAAGGCAGGGGATTCCTGCTAGAACACAAGAAACCTGAAGCTAACAAGAGATACAAACAAAATGTTAGGACCTATCCTTGGGGCTCGATGGTAGGCAGGCAGCAGAGGAAAATGTATACCATGTGTGATGGAGAAACCAAGATTCATCATTCCGATGAACAGACTAGAGAAATACATAAGTTACATGAAAGATCATGCGCTAAAATGTAAGCTCATCGGAGTTTGGGTGACGAAGAAGGACCTCACCAAATGGATACAACAAAAATGGCAACCCAAAGGTCATATTGAGCTCAAGCTAGGAGCTAGAAGCTTCTTCACGTTAATATTCTCGAACCTGCAAGACAAAGAAAAAGTATTTGAAAATGGTCCTTACTTTCATTATAATGTTGGTTTGTTTATGAGTTATTGGGAATAATACTACGACCTAGACAAGGAAAAAATTTTGGCAGCCATGGTTTGGGTTAGGTTATTTGGTCTCCCAAAGGATTTCTAGGACCTAGAAATACCAGAGGGCATCGGAAATACGATAAGCAGATTTGTCAAAATAGCAGAAACAAAAAAAAAAGGTAGATACACTTCATATGCAAGAATATGCATATACATGAACATAGATGAACCTATACCTAACTCAGTGGAACTAGAATATCATGAAGAGGTATGGTAGCAAACCCTAGACTACGAACACATCTCGTTCAAATGCCGTAGATGTCATGAGTATGGCCACCTATTTAAGGAGTGTCCACTGAACCTAGAGGAGGGAGAGAACATGCACAAGGAACAGTGGAAACATCAAGAAGATAAGGAAGGTTTTCAAGAACTAAAAAGCAAGAGGAGACAAGCAAAAGAAACTCCCAACATAGGGAAAAAAGAATATCAAACTTAGCTGAGCAGAACGAACAACTTTGAAGCGCTGCAGGGAGAGGAAGAAGAAGAAGAAAATGAGGTCCAAACTATGGACTACCAGGAAAAAGGAAAGGAGAGCAGTTCGAGTCAAGGCAAACCAAACCCCAAGAGGAAAGCTCAAAGAGAGCTGGTATATAAAGAGGATAAGGAGGACAGGGAGAGGATGGAAAACACCATAATGGAAATTGACCCAAGCAAGGGAGAGGAACTAAGCATGGAAGAAGAGGTGCTGAAGAAACTATTGAATGAATGGAGACACCTAGACGAAATATTTATACCAAAAGACCAAAAAAGACTATACAGAGAGACATTCCAATAGTATCAAGCTAAGCAAGGACAGGGACAAGTTGAGATGGCAGAACAATTGGGGATGCATTGGAAAACCCCCAAGAATATTCAAATAAAATGAAAGGAGGAAAGAAAAGAGGCCGGAGGAACCTACAGGAATCCATACAGATTATGGGATAAATGTTGGTGAATATAGGCAAGGTGGTAATGCTATCAGCAGCATAACAATAAATAAACAAAGTATCCCAATGATAATTACATCCTAGAACATAAGAGGCCTCAATAGCAGAGGCAAATAGAGACATTTAACTGGGAGACTACGAAAAGAAAAACCTCAATTCATGCTGCTACAAGAAACAAAGATTACAGGAGGGAAAATGGAAGAAATATTAAGTAAAATAAAACCAAGGTATGAATGTATGACTACAAATGCAAGAGGTAGCGTAGGAAGAATTGCAATACTGTGGAAGCCAACAGAGATCATAGTGGACTACTGGATAGGTATGAAGAGAATCTTCATGGGGCGGTTTCGCCTGATAGGAAATAAAGAATGGTTCCTAGTCTCTGCAGTATATGACCCTCACATACCAGTGGAAAAGGAAAATTTCCTCCAGCAAATAAAGAGGTTAAGCCAACTACACAAAGAAAATCTTTGGTTGTTAGTAGGTGACTTTAACTTAATAACAACAATAGAGGAGAAAAAAGGGTGACTACGAAGAGAAGAGTCAGAAATGGAGAAATTCAAAGATTTACAAGAGGAACTACAATTGGTGGACATCCCAACAATAAATGGAAAATATACGTGGAATAATAGAAGGGGAGGGAGCAGAAAACTTCATTAGCAAAAATGTATGCTATGAGGCTACAATTCTATTGTGTCTAGGGACAGGCCACTAGCCTATTAAACTAGAAGTAGAAATGAAACAAGGAAATCGAAACAAACCTTTTAGGTTTGAGGCCTTTTGGCTAAGAGAACCAACCCTCATAGGAAAAATGGAGTGGTGGAATGAGAGTGAGAAAGAAGGGAGAAATCTGATGCACACCTTTCAAATTAGAATTAAAGAGCTACAAGGAAAAATATATAAATGGAACAAGGATGAATTCGGCAACATACATCAGGAACAAGAGTTGACACAAGCAAAGATGAAGGAAGTACAACAACAAATTATTAACGAAGGCAGAAGTGAAGTTCTAGTGGAGGAGGAAGGGTAGTTGATTAATAAAATGGAGGAAAGGAGACAAAAAGAAGAAATATTGTGGAAGTAGAAATCCAGAATTCAATGGTTAAAGGAAGGAGAACGAAATACAAGGCTTTTTCACAAAGCAATGATCCATCATAGGCAATAGAATAGGATATTCTCCCTAGTAGATCAGCAAGGAAATTGACTTACTCAAGATGAAGACATGGAGAATTTGTTAGTGCAACATTTTAAAAGGCTACTGACGGAAACTAACATAGAAAATGAGGAGATTATGAACAAAATCATAAAACGCATCCTCAATCTGGTGAGCAGAGATTAGAACGTGACCTTGCTAAGAGAAATAACTAAAACGAGGTAGAATAAGTCATTAGGAATATGGCGAGAAACAAAGCACCAGGGCCAGATGGATACATAGTAGAATTCTTCCAGGCGACATGGCCATTCATGGGCAAAGATATAGTGAAATTAGTGGAGGAGTCCAGATGCACAAAAAGAATGCACCCGATCACCCTGAAATCCAAATTTCTGGACTTGATTCCAAAGACAGATCATTTGGAAGAACCGGAAAGGTTCAGACCAATAGCACTTTGTTATGTCATATACAAAATTATGGCTACAATTATGGTCAATCATTTAAAACCTATACTACCTAGGTTAATATCTCAGGAACAAACAGGGTTTGTTAAAGGAAGACAAATAACATATGGAATAGTGGTGGCACAAGAGGCAATTCATTCATTAAAGACAAAGAAAACCAAAGGAATGCTGGTTAAATTAGATTTATCAAAAGCCTATGATTGACTGAATTGGGATTATCTACAAGGAATATTGAAGGAATTCAGCTTTGATGCAAGATGGATAAGCTGGATAATGTTGATGGTATCAACTCTAGTTCTGTCAATTCTACTCAACAGATCACCCACAGAGGCATTTAATGAAACCTGAGGACTCAGGAAAGGCAACCCACTTTCACCATTTTTTTCATCCTGGTAGTGGAAGGCCTCAGAAGGTATATAAAGGAGAAAGTTTGAAGAGAACAGTACACTAGCCTTAGACTATGGGGGAATGATCTACCATTAACTCACCAATAATTTATAGACGACATAATGATGTATGGACATGCATCACTCAAGGAAGCCAGAAGAATAATGGAAGTTCTCATAGACTTCACTAGTGCTTCAGGGATGGAGATAAACAAAGAGAAGTATAATATATTTTTCTTCAACACAACAACACCCTCACAATCTTTCTTAGCAAGAGTAATGAGATTCAAAATAGGAATTTTTCTCTCGAAATACCTAGGATTCTAGCTAAATGATCAGCAAAACAGAGTGGAAAACTCGAAACCCCTGTTGGGAAAAATCCAAGGAAAAAGGTAGAACTAGACATTCAGGTCACTGAATATGCCAAGTCGTGTTATATTATTGAGATCAGTACTACAATATATCCTGATTTACCAACTAACTAGTTAAGCGACTCCAAAAAAAGTATGCCAAAAGATGATAGACATCTTCAAAAAGTTTTTATGTCAAGGGCCTAGAACGGAAAAAAAAATGGGCTCTTCTATCATGGAACTCGCTTAACAAACCCCTAAAAGAAGGAGGACTAGGACTCCAAGATCCATACATACTCAATCAGGTCATGGGGGCAAAGCTATGGTGGAGATGGATCCAGGGAGGGGTAAACTTATGGAAACAATTATGGGAGAGGAAGTATGACATGCCAAGATCAACAGAAGGAAAGATGAGACTCCAAGACAACAAGAAAGGATCAACAATATGGAACCTAGCCTTAGATAACAAAAATTTGATCAGCAACCATAGTTTCTGGGAAATCAGAGGAGGTGACAAAGCCAATTTCTGGGAAGAAGTGTGGCAACAAAGAGAAAAAATAATCAGTAAGCCTAAGCTAGAAGAAGTCTACCAATATACCAACATCCATGGGGAACAAACAGTTAAAAACTTCTAGAGCATAGAACCTGGAGAATACTGGAGAAAGTGGAAACAAAAACAAGACTAGCTAGATGCTCCAGAAACACCCCAGTGGAAGTTATATGAGAATGAGATGGCAACCCGGAAAATCTGAAAAGCAGAAGGGCCATACATACTACGATGAGGATACAAGATTAAAGGGATGTTCACAATTAAAGAAGGTTATCAACTACAAGCAGATCATCTTAGGCAACAAGAGACAAATATCTGGGAAAGTATATGGCAAGAAAAGACATGGCTGAAAGTAACCTTCTTCATGTGGATCCTTCGCCATGGGCGCGCACTTACATGGGATCAATTGCAAAAAAAGGGCTACAAGGACCCTCGATATGCAACTTATGTAAAGAACAAGCATAAACAATGGATCACATTACCAATGCCTGTAGATACAGTGATAACCCGTGGAAAAACCATAATCAACTCTTCAGACTAAGTGATAGGTATCAAAACAACATGAAATCAACAATAGATAATTGGCCGAAAAAGCCTTACCAAAGCACAATCCTGAATCGATCTTAGAGATTGTTGTTAGGGTTCGTCCTGTGGGAAATACGGAATGAAAGAAATAATCTAATCTTCAAAGAAGAAAGAAGAACTGAAGCAAAAAGATGGAAACAGATAATCTAGAACATAAGAGATACAATACTGGCAGAGAAATGGTATGAGGAGGATTGGAAAAGCAATCCATAGGAAGAAAGAATAATGAAAGGTCTGAACTTGAAACCTAGTATGCTAAATGCCTCCTCATGGAAGCATCATACCACTAATGGAGAGACTGCAAATCATTATAAATGGCCTCAGAAAGAATTTTTCAAACTAATTCTGATGGAGCTGCAAAAGGGAACCCTAGGGCGGTGCGGATAGGAGGATTATTTAGAGACGATAAAGGGAAAACGCTCAAAGTATACTTTATGGACTGCAGCAATGCAAGAAACAATGAAGAAGAGCTTCATGCTCTGAAGAGGGTACTAGAAATTGCGATAAGAGAATGATTCCAAAGACTGCAAGAAGAAGGAGACTTGAAAATGGCGATAGAGATGGTGAAGAAGATCTAGCAAGGAACACAGTGGGAAAGAATTAGCCAATGTTGGAGGACTGCATGGTTGGTCCAAGAGATTAGCAAGCTAATTTGACAGATAGGATACATTATCCCAACACATGTCCAAAGTATGGGAAATGTGGCAATGGACAATCTGGAAAACTGGGGATGCGGCCAGGTAGGTAGAAACTTAGATATAAAATAAAAACAATTATTACAAATGGAGGGAATGAAGAAACTAATGGAAATACTAGAAAAAGACAAGGAGCAAGAGGAGAACCCCCGATCGGGGTGTGACAGAGAAGAGGAAGTGGTCCAACGGTGATGGGAAGTAGAGATGTCAGGGATCATCCACTCAAGTGCAAGGATAGAGAACACATCAAGATGCAAAGGAAGAGGACAACAGGAAGGGAAGGTGGAAGGATAGGGTAGGGAGGGAGAAAGCCTCGAGAGAAGGCAGGAGGAGTTATGAAGGGAAGGCAGAGGGGAAGGTAGGGGAGCTAGAGAGAGAGCGGGAAAAGTGATGCCAGCAAGTGGAAGGAATATAGAGAAGCACTCACGGTAGGAGCATCCAAAGGCACAAGGGAGTTAATGAGAGTCGGAGTGGGAAGGGCCCGAGGGCCATCATTCTGAGGTGTAAGAATGAGGAAAAGGGTGGCAAGAAAATTAGGAGGATAGGTGGTAGGTGCGATGAAAGGTAGTAGGGATAGGGAGGTAAAACAAAAGGGAAGAGAGATAGAATTTAGTTGCATGCAGAATGAGAAAGCGAGAGTAGGAGCAGAGAAAGGTGGTGGATGCAAGATGACGACGCAGGCCGATTGAAGTAGTAGCGTCAACTGAAGTCGACGTGTGAAGGCAAGCAAGCACACAGAGGAAAGCGAACTGGGAGAAGACAACGACAACCTAGACAATGTAAGAATTGGAAGAGATGGAAAAGAAGTGGCTAAGAAGAGCAACAAAGGTGTAGGCAAAGCAGGGAAAAGGATCGCCCGGGGGGGGGGTGGGAACCTCCAACAGAGAAAATTTCAAGAGAGGGAGAAAGACGGGATAGGAGCATATGAAGACCTTCATTGATGCGTACATGGCAAGGAATCCACCCGAGGTCAGAGCACAAATAGCGGGTTGGGAGCGAGAATTAAATGACAGTATTACCAACCAATATACTCCCACAAAAGAATGGGAAGACATGGTACAAGACCCAGGAAACACTCGCGGCTGACACACTCTCTTCGGACAAACGATCTAGCAATATTGGGTCATGAAGAATGTAGTGGTCCGAGCCATGACTCTCAACAAAGAACAGGCAGTGAACAAGGGACTTGAGGCATAGGAGGAAACCAAAGTGAAGGAACCCAGCAGAGAAGATCTCCTCGGAGAGATACAACAATTCAAATTCAAACATATCAAAACAACCTGGCACTGGGTAGGATTGAAAAAAGTCTACAGGATATGAGGAGAAGTGAAATGCTGGGATCCAGTGCTAAAGCCCCAGCCCCTGTGGAGTCCTCGCACGTGGAGTAAAACATAGATCTAGATAAAAAAAAAAAATTAGTTTTTATGTCGATTAGCTTTTATTTTCTAAAGTTGATATTTAGTATAGACAAAATAGACAATGTTGTAAGGTTGATAGAAAAAGACATATAAATTTTGGACAACTTTTAACGCTAACAAGTGGCCAACCTGGTTTCCTATGGGCAAGTTGAGGCCACCTAATACTACTGGAAAAACATGATTATGGTTAGTTAATATAAATAGAGAAGGTACTACCAATTTTACAAAAAAATAAAAAAATTAAATGAATCCTAAGAATTTTGAGTCCTTAAAAAAATGTGTAAAACCAAATAGACCTTATGCATAATTTAATGTTGAACTTACTAATAACATTTTTTTTGTAAGTCAAACTTTTCCAGTTATGCAAAATGATTACATTTTTGTCCATGGATTTCCAAAATCCTACCTCGCCTTAACCTTAGCAAATTTGTTGTCTATTGGGTAGTTTCAAAAAAACATCATACATTTTTAAAAGGATTTAACCATCTAGAAACAAAAAGGGACAAAGAACCAAAACACCAACAAAATCAGAGTACATCAAAAATCCAGTATGTGATGAAGATAGTAGAGTAGGATTTTCTGGTAATGAGCCAAGAGATAGAGAGTGTCTGAACTCATACTGAACATGTTTCTCCATATGGGCCATATGACCCTCCATACAGTCTAACTTTTCCTGAAAATGACATTTTATCCTTTACAAGCTTGCTAGTATGTCCTTCGTGTACCATTGATTTATTTGTAGATAAATTGGAAAATAGATAATCAAATTTATGTCATCATGTCTCTCCCTTGTGAGTTAAACTACAAGCAATCTAAGTTACCTAATATGATCCCCAATCTCCACCCGACTAAGATTGTGCTCAAGAAAATTAGGTTTCCCCATTGAATCAAGTGTTTCTTCCTCACCCATAGGAGAATCTATCTTACGAGGTTAACTAGATTGGCCTCTTTTGTTGCCCCCTCTTCTCACATGACCACATTGATAGGGAATCCTCCACTAAGAAAAAAAACAGTAAACAAATGGCCTCCAGTAAGTTTCGTCACAAAAAAAAGATACATTGTTCCTCATAGAGCACCCCAAGTAGAAACCACCCCCTTATAAAACCACTCACCACCCAATGCTTAGCTGACTCAGGTCGTGACCCCTATGGGAGTTCTCAATTTAAGAATTCCCTACCCACCAAACCACGACTTCTCTAACCATCAGGATACAACCCCAGGAAAACCATCAAAGCTCCAAAACAGGAGAGAAATACCTAATCCCCATAAGGATGAACCTTCCTTCTCAATATTGGAACCCACAATAGCAACAGGACCCAAATAAATCAAACTAGAATAGAAAACTCACAACACCAGATGATATAAGCAATATCATATATAGTACCACCACAGAAATACCAAAAGTTCCAATACACCCAACATAGTACATTAACCATGAAATTCAACCAGTTCAGAATAAAAATTCATTGTATTGTGTGCATGTGCTTCTCTCTTCTTGGATGAGAGTCACTACCAAGGACCAAGTCACCACCCTCCATAATAAGGAAGTTAACACTCAGCAAATTCCCTGTCGCTACTCTACTAGTTTGAGAGCTTATTAATCCTCTGCCCCAATGACACACCAATAATAACTACATGAGCTCTTCCTCTATGCATTATCATCCAAAACACTTGTAAACCTTCAGTCCCAAAGTTAAATCCTTTAACACCAGCCAACCCAAAATGGAGGAACTACTGTTACAAGATTTACCTACCAAGTTATCGATCATTGATTAGGGATGATGGATGAAACACCAAAGCAGAAAAAAGGGGCACAAAAATTAGGTTCCAACCACCAAAACAAACTCAATACCACTACCACTTTGTCCCGCATAATTTCCCTTTCATACCAGATACTTTCCATGGAAAATATCAGCATTAAATAGAATTTACATCATACAAGTTGGTGCATGTGGGACTCGTGCCACGCCACACCCCCTATATTGTCATGGGATTTGGAGGCATGGAAGGAACCCTCCCCAAGATCCCTTGTACCATTCTCATCTAACCCCAACAGGAAGAACTTAACAAAAACATTAAAACTAAATTATTTTCTTTTTCATTTCTTAATCATTTAATACATCTTCAATATAAATTGAATCTCTTTTTGTTTTAGGCTAATTAGGTGTGACAACCTATGTAGGATTTGAATATATGACTTATTGCAAGGAGTGTTTTAATAGTGTACCCATTCACCATAAATCTGAAGCTCCGTGAGAAATGTAAATTAAATCTTATTTCACAATTAAAAAGAAAACTCTTTATTTTCACCATAATCCAACCTCAACCCTCTCCTTAAAACCTGATATGGTTATTATCATTTACTAATATTATTCATATCAATCTAAATATTAAATGAATCCTAAGAAACTTGGGTTTTTAAGCCAGTCCCCTATGAAATGTGTTTTCATTTTTAGTTTAATGTATATATGAATAAGAAAATAATTTTAATGGGTTTTTGATCAATGTTTCCGATAATATTTTTTTGTTAATAATTAAAATTATATGAGAAGAAAATAATTTAAAAACATTATAAAGATAACTATAACACATATGATTTACCTTAGAAAACCTTAACTAGGGAAAAATTGTCATTAATAGACCTATTATCTTATGGCTTAGAAGAAGGCATTCCTTGACTTAAATGCAGCCAAGTCGACCAACACCCCACCCCAACCAAGTGAACTTTCTTCTAAACTTTGACACATTACAATAGATAATCCCCAATTATTTTAAAAGGATTTAACTACATGTAATTCAACAAGCAAAATCATGGGCCATGGATACCAAATGCCCAAAATCACCATTCTTAACCTAACAATCTTGACTCTTTTACCGGGTCAAGTTTATTTAATAATAGGTTGTTTAAACTTGAGTGGGGAAATTATTTTGATCCAATCTAGAAAACTTTCATGCTCCTATCTCCTATCACCTATATCTATGTCAAGAATTTACTAGAAAATGTATGCATGCCTAAGTAGGGCTCACACCTATATGCCCATTTACATGTAGTTTACAAATTTCCATCCCTAGAGTTCTCTTTTAGTTATTTCTATATTCAAACTTATGATGTCATTATCTCACTTCAACACACATGTTCACACAAGGTGCTCTCTTTATACCACTTCGTCATAACTAACATCTTAATCTAGTTTATGTATATGTTGGCTTTGGTATTTTCCTTTGCATTTACATGTTGACTCATTGATCTCATGTCATCTTTAGGCAGGTCATCCATGCATTGTTTTTACCCCCCTCATGGCTTAACAAAAAACTATAGTTATTTCTTCATCAAGTAGTAGCTTCTCCTTTTCGACCCTTTATTGGCTCTAATACCACTTCAATAGGTATGAGGGTCACAAGTGTACTCATATGCTAGATTGAGGTTAGATTGTTGTAATATTTAGTCATAATAATAATAATAATAATAATAATAATAAATGTAAATGTAATAATAAATCATAAAATATTCACAGGAGACAAATCTTACTTGGTTCACCCATTATGGGCTAGACACATGGAGAATTGGTCAAACCTTTTATTATGTCACCAACAAAGTCTTCAACATTTTTGCAATCTCCTCCTCCTTTTTACAATGCCCTTAGAATGGAAAAGAGGCTATGAATAATAGATTTACCATGCCTTTAGGGTACATTACATAAAAATGTCATGGGGAAAACCATGGGTTACTAAAACCTCCCATCGTTCCTTTAGGGTACACTACATTAGAATACCATGGGAAAAAGCATGGGTTACTAAAACCTCGACTGTGTAAATCACCAATGGTAAACTGACTCTATGATCAAGTGAAGTTTACCTTAAATACCCTAATAATCACCTCTTAAACTTGACTTGGGAATATTAAATTGGTCTCAATATCTTTGTTGAAGTCCATATAAAAATGTTACCAATTACCAAAATACATGGGTAACCATCTATTGTATCTGTTATTTTTCTAGGACATTTTTATTGTACATGGCTCATCAATCATTTCACATCCTGAGATTTCATTTCCCCCTCCCCCACCCCCCTCCCCACACCCCCCCCCCCCCCCACCCCCCCACAAGCTGGAATATGAATACACCTTCCACCCTCATATCTTTTCAAGTGGACCATTCTACAAATTGATCATATGTATGAATACACCTTCCACCCTCATACCTTTTCAAGTGGACCATTCTACAACTTGATCATATGTGACTCCATTTGCCACTGCACTACAACTTGTATGCTTGACTATTACATCAAGCTAACCTCAAGCTACCATATGAGTACACCTGCTACCCTCCATCCTCTCTATGCATGAGAGGGATCACATCATGTGCTACCATATTACATACCTACATAAAAAATAGGTCCTACAACAACTTGGGGAATATTTTCTCTACGAATATGCTTAACAACTTGGACCAAACACTCTAGGTTGTTGATGCACCATTGCATCTCTCTAAAAATGTTTACTCCTCACTAGAATTTAGTGCCATTAAATCCATCTATGTTTTCTCATCCATGTTTTTGAGTACCTTTATACTTTTCTTCCACTTGGAAATCATCTACATTGTTTATCTTACCTTGACCAGACCTTTTACTCTATTTCAATGTCTAGTTGGATATATCTCTTTCTAATCAATCAGATATACATGGTGGTTCACTTAATGGCTCTTCCACATAGATATCATGCTCGCTAATCAAATCCCAATCATGATTCTCTGTTGGATTCAACCTCATACAATATGGTGACATATGCAACGACCACTTTATTTTCTAGACCACAATCCCTTAGCTCTAATATCACTTGTTAATAATAAAAATGATGCAAAAAGAAATAATTATAAACAATTATGTAGATAGTAGAAAGACACATGATTTACCCTAGAAAACCCCAACTAGGGAAAAACCAGTCAATGATAGATCTATTACCTTATGAATTAAATGAATCCATTCCTTAACTTAAACATAACCAATCCAATGAACACCGTATACCTTATCAAGTGAACCTTCTACTCAAATATACCATATTATAATGGAAAACCCCTAAGACTTTTAAAGGATTTAAAAACATGTAATACCATAAGTTTAATGCCACGAGCCACCAATACCAAGTGCTCAAAACCACCATTTTTTCCCTAAAATACTTGATTCTTTCATCGGGGCTAAGTTTACCTAACATTTTAAATAGTTAATATGCAAAAATTTTGGAATATTTGATTGCTACATCGATCATAGAACACAATGCTCTATATCTTAAAGTTTTTAAATTTTTTATATATTGATTGTTCCAAGTTAATCAAAGTACTAACTCATAGAAAATATGATGGTTTACATTTTACATACTTTTTTATTTATTTTTTATATATTTATTGCTCTAGGTTAATCAAAGTAATATATATGAGGTCTTTTGATTTTTCACACACACAATTCTATGTGTGTTCCGTTTGTATTAATTTATATGTAAATTTCACTTTTTTTAAATGTTATATGAAATAATTATCTACCCACCAATGGATATTGTCACCATGATTGCCACTATAATTGTGCTTCATGATTGTCACTAGAATTGTGCTAGGATTGACCACTTAGTTGAGCCTGAACACCCCAACGTTGGATGGAAGAATGATTTTCCCACATGTGGGATGTCCAATATTGCGTAAGGCTTAATCAGGGATCCAATGTTGGATTGAAGAATGATATATCCACATGTGGGATGGTTTCACTAGGATTCTATAGGTTCATTCCCCAATGTTGGATGGAAGAATGCTTTCCTACATGTGAGGCGTTGTCACCCATGATAGTTCTTATCCCCCATAGGTGGCTTCCATAATCAAGCCATCCCATGAGTGTTATAAGTTGACTCAATTTCCGGATTTAACCAAGATCTTTTGCTTCTGTGATGTAGTTAGGATTGCACTTTATAAGAGCATAAATAAACATATATGCATGCTTAAGCAAATGGAAACATAATGATGATCAACAAATCATAAACAAGAGACATTGATAACAGATTTCATCCATTGTGGATTATGTCTCTGGGCCCACTGTCAAGATGGTGTTGGATGCTTCATTCAGAGCTAGAAATGATGAAGATGTACATGGACTATGTTTTATGTCATACAAGGACATGTTCCCTCTACATGAGTGGAAAAGTCTATCCACGAGACGTTCTGCTATAGGAGCTATCACTAACAATAGACCTCCTATCAAAATGACATAATCTTACACATGGTGACAATAAGTATCCCGTCATCATGGCATCAAAGGGATCTCAACCAAAACACCCATGGTAACAATGAGTATCCTGCCATCATGGCAACAAATGGATCTCAATCAAAACATACATAACAATCCACGATGTATACATCTCACATGCAAATAGACATAACAATTGTGCATCATACATCAAGCAGGAATCGAAACAACATAGTACATCTCACAACAAATGATCAAAGAAGTACATGACAACAACATTTCATATACCTCAACTCTAATGTTGGTTGAAGAATAAAATACTCAATTCCTGAATCTGAATGCACCATTGAAATCGTGGCATCAAATGGCATAGAATTGACTGTCCATGCTTTGAAATCTGACATTATCGCTCCAATCTGAAAAATGGCCAAAAAATAGAAGGCTCAGCTGCAAACACTGACTGCACCACTGAATTTTTGTTGTTAAGAGGTGTAAAATCGACTATCCATTTGTCGAATTCTGATGTCGACAAAATTTGGACCTGTAGAAATCTTTTAGATTCCCATGTGATTCTCCAAAGATTCCCTCCTCTGGGTTGACTGGAGATCTACAACTCAAATCAGAAAGATCTCGCTATTGAGATCCTTGTGAAATTCTAAGAATACTGAGTATAAAGTTGGCTACATTCTAGATCTGGGAAATTTCAGCCTCCAAGGAATCTGGAAGATTCCCTCAAGGTTCTCGAAGATTCTCCTCTGCTGGGAATTTGTAAATCCGCTACTCAAAAGGCAAACCTTACCTCTCCATTGTGCTCCCTGTGAAAATCTGAGAAAAATGACTATAAACTTGATTACATTTTGATCAAATGAAATTTTACCTCCCAAGGAATCTTCACATCAAAAGAATATTCCTCGTCTTGAAAAATGTGTCAAGGTTCCACCTCCTGGAACTACGTCATGGTCCCACCTGGGTATGGTTCCTCTACATGGAACTCCGTTCTCGGCCTCCCTATTTTGTTCTTTCTCTCTCCATTCCGTTCTGCCTCGGTCCTCCTCCCGTGCAGATGACTGTGTGAAGGTTTAGGTATACGTTTATGGCATAGTTGTCAACGTTCCACCCTGTGGTATGTTGGCTCCGTTGGTAGATGGCACAAAGGTGGGTCAGGTTTAAACCCCACCCGCTCCAAAATAGAACACAAAACATTCTTTTTAAACCCGTCATTTTGATTTGTTTTGTATTAATTGGAAAATTGTTGGCGGTAACGGTTGTGTTAACTTTGGGTGTTGTTTGTGCATTGGTGTGGGCGCCCGAGCAGCGGGTCGACCGTTTATTACACAAAATTTTGTGACTATCCCTGTACTCCCCATCTACGATCCTAGAGGACCTATACATCATACCCAACATGCTTTCCTATCACGAATAAACTCCCATTTTGTCCCTCTTCATGAGTAGAACAGTTCCCTTTTGCATCATTTCCTAAAAATCTTCTGTTTATCCCAGTTTACAAGACCGGCGCTAATGACCCATGTCCTTCTTGCACAGTTATGTAGGGATTACAACTATCCCTAGCACTGATTGGATTGATTGAGCCCTTTCTCAGTCGCGCTAATCCTCTTTTGGAAAGTTTTTTAAATATGGAGCTGAAGCTTCCAGCTCTAGAAGCTTCGTAACGGAATTCTAGTAAATGGTTAGGCCAGATGGAGTCGAGGAGGTTAGTTTGGGCTCCTTTCCCCTATTAGGATGGAACTAATCCAAGAGATAATGCCTTCTCCCATGAGAAAAGGAACCATCTCCCCTCCATACAAGCTATATAAACCTCCCTTATTCCCAAGCACAAGCTAGTTCTAATTAAGTTCTGGTTGAAGTTTTGATTTTGGAGTAATCAACAAGTTACCCATAGTTTGTAGCTCTCTAGTTTGTGTTTAAGGGAGAATTGTGAGTTTAGTTTGGTTTGAAGACTAAATAGAAGAGCCTTGAGACTACCATTGTTGGGGCTGTCCATGAGATGCTAGCAGAAGTGTGTGGGAACCCGGATATGTCGGAGGAGAACAACAACATCAAGACATCGGTTGTAACCTCTTCTTGAACTAATATAGATGCAGCTATCGATTGGTTTCCTACATGAAATGTCATCTTACATATTTATGGCTTAATGTTTCTTGACTTATTAAGTAGGATGAATGCAATTTGTATGTTATCACGTTTGTTGTTTGATGTTGTTTACTTGTTTCACGTGTTCGAAGGAAGGAAACGAAAGATAGTTGGAGCAAGGAAGCAAGATCATCACCAAGTGGAATAACATACTAAGAGGTAGGCCCTCTTATTTGATTCTAGCTTAAGGAGATCTTCCATAGATTGTTTGTTTGTGGCTAGACCCGCTCTCTCGGGCTAGAGGAATTGTTTGTGTCCGCACTTAGAATTTACCTGCACCACAAATTGGCAACTCCGTTGGGGAGCCAATCCTTTTGTTTGATTGTTTGTAATTTCATGGTTTTGTGTGAACTTTTATAGTATCACCATTTCCCTTTAGTCTTGTCTGCTTTGCCTGGTTTACTGCTCTGGGTCTGAAATTTATAGTAGCAAGTCTAGTCTCAGCCTTAGGAATTTTTTTATTTTTTCCTTGCATCCTCGGTCAGAACATTTATTTTCTTGACAGTCATGTCGATCAGTGCAAATTGCTCAAAAACAGTCATGCCGACCCCCTTTTGGTGCTTGTTGTCAGTTAGGTAGTCGCACCGATGCCTGTAGGTAAAGATTAGGGTTTACCCTAGATCTTGACCAATGTGTCTTGCTTTCTTGATTTCTACCTCTAAGCTTATTTAGACTGTGTTCTCCTTGATTGGAAAGCTTCATTTGGTTTGGTTTATGTGCTTGTTGATTTACCTTATTTTTACTTGATTTCTTAAGTCCTTAGATGGTTGGTGGCCCTAGGGCATCTAGGTTGCCCTCCATTCAGCTGATTGTGAACTGAGTGAGTCAAGTGGTTTGTGAATTTACTCCTTGCATTTCGTTTGTATTCCTCTTTTTGCTTTGATCTCCATCACACAAGTTTGAAAGGTTTCGTTTGCTTAAGCGTCTCTTTTCCAACATAGATCACATTGCTTGTCTTGTTTTTGGTAGAGTCATTGCATCATTGGTTTGGAAGAAAATATCTTGTGTCTTTTCATTTGCTTGAGGATTGATTGTCTCAAAAACTTTTTCATTGAAGTGTTTTATGAAAGATTCATTTTTTCATTTCATGAAAAGTACATAATTCCAGTTTGTTGTATCAATATGTTACGTTAGTTAGCATCATTGAAGACTACAATTTCATTTTCATTTGAAAAGAAAAAAAATTCTCTTTACTTGTGAAAGGACTGCTTGAAGTGAACTTATTAAGGAAATAGGAATTGGAAAGAATTTTTCATTAGTTTATTTTCAAAAAGTAAAGTAGTGAAAAAATAATTTTGCTTTCAGTGGCTTGATTGTTTGCATTTGATTGTGTTTTCTACTCTCTCTATTGTAAACAAATTTATCGAATTTAAAGAGTCTTGTCTCATTTAGCTAAGGCCTGAAAAACTGAGACATAATTCAAGATAAACTTTAAAATGAACTAAATTAACCTAAGGCACATTTGAAACCTAACGATCACATCTAGAAGGTCTAGGCTAGAGACGTGTTCCAGCGTCTTTAAACCTAGCAGTTGTTGTTAGCTTCGGCACTAGACAACGCTAGTACGGACTTGTGCTCCCCGTATCATCGTGTATATAAAGGGAGACCCCATTAGGTTACAACCCTTTATCCATAGGAAGCTGAGTCTGCACCTTATAAACATGATACATCGAACACAACATTCGGGGAGATTGCCTACCCATACTTCTCAACTCTTTCTTGACTCTTAAAACACGAAAGTGCACCAGTTTGTTTATGCATCCCTGTTAGTCTTTTCTAAACCAAATCGTGAGTATTCCTTAAAGTACATTTTAAAGCCTTGAAATTTATCTCTCTTTTCTTGTTATTTGAGATGAAGTCATCGTGGCTGAACCATATGGTTCACCTAATTCCTCTTCCTCTCCTCCGTCTGAAAGATTGTCTAAGGAGCCATTTCTTGAATTACCACAGTCACTTGAGGACCAAGCTGTTAAACTCAGAATTATTTTAAGCTATCAACATTTTTCATCTTGTCCTCCACCTCCCTCAGATAATGGGTCACTTTATGATATTGGCTCGGAATCTCCGGACAATCCTGTCTAGACTCTCGAGAGTTTGTTAACTACTGAAGGTTAGCTTGAACTGGTTGTTTATCCTCTGAATCCTTTGTTCGATCCTATTGTGATATCACCGCAGCGTCCGTACAATCCATATGATCACCCAGGTATTCTTTTGGAATTATCCCCTCAAACATCTTCCGTCATTCGCCGTCGCTTGTTTCCACCTATGGAATCTGAAGGCAAAATTCCAGTCTCCTCTCTGGGTCACTTGGCAGTCTCCACTCCACACACTGTCGAAGAGGAAGAATATCCTTTTCCACCTGAAGGTTATCCCTACACGAGAACCATTCCCATCAGTGTTTATCGAGATTTTCCACCTAATTATGTGAATTTAGCACAGGTGGTAACAGGTACACCTAGTGCCTCATCGCTTTATCATAAAACTGTTTGGGCATCTGGCACTATGCCTACTACAGGTACGTTCATTCAGAACCTGACCTCCCAAAAAACGGTGATTTCTATAGTTACTTCAGTCCCAGTGCGACCCACCATTCTGAACCCTCTTGTCTCGTCGGTTCAAGTAACCCGTTTGGTACAACCGACGATCTCGAGTCATGTCTCTCTCAGTTTGTCAATCCCTCTAGTAGGTGGACAGGTTGTGCCACCTGGGGGGCAGAATATAAATATTTCTATGGTGTTAGGCACAACCAACGTGAGCGTCTCACAAGCTCACATGGTTGGGATGAACCAGCCTTCCTTTAGTGATATTCAAGACCCTGCTGGTCCTACTAGATCAAGCAATGTCTAGTACTAATAGGTCCAAAATCTCATTGGTATGTCTGGGTCAAGCAATTTCTAGTATCAACAACCTTATGAGGCTCAAGTTCAGTACCAAACTCCTTATGTTCCATATGGTTCCCAAGGAATGGTCAATCTACCTTATGTCCTTCACCCTGGATAGTATATTCAGCCTGGTCCACCATTCCCGATGGCTATTTCTAGATACAGTTTGGAAATTTTCAAGGTATATATCTGGGAAATGTTCAAGTACCCTTGCAGCAGCAAGGATAGCCTCTACATCAACAAGGGAAACCTTTGCTTTAGCAAGGGCCATCCATGCAGCAATAGGGGTAGGTGATGCCACAACAAGGACAACTGCAACAGCTGCAAGGTCAACCCTTGCAACAGTTGCAACAAACCATGCAGTTGTAGATGCAATACATTCAACAAACCTCCTAGCCTATGTCTTCGCAAGGCCAACCATTGCAGCTGCAAAGATAGCCTTTGTAGTCGCAAGGTCAACCCGTGCAGTAGCAAGACCAACTCGGGTAGTAGCAACCCTTATACTCATATCCACAGGGGAAACCCTTATAAGGATAAGGCTAGGGTCAAGTCCTACAGCAGTAGGCCCAAAATCCTAATGTCCAAGGTCTACAAGTTCATAATCCTTTTGTTCAAGGGTAGTAGGTCCAAAATCCCTATGTCCAAGGGAAGCAAGTGCAAAATCCTTATGTCCAAGGGCAACATTTCTTAAATCCTTATGTCTAGGGGCAACATGTTCAGAACCCGTATGTCAAAGGAAACAGGTGCAACCTCCATATGTCCAAGGTCAACAAGCTCAATAGCCTTTTAACCTATATGGTGCTTATCAACAACGTATGGCTAGATAGTTTCAAGGCTTTCAAGGTCAAAATCCTCCCTACGGGCAAGGTAACCTATAGTGGGGGCAAAATTAAATGCCATATGGACAAAACCCTCCACTATTGGGAAAAAATATTTACCAGCAGGGATGGGCTCCTCCGGTTGGACCTTCTTATCGACCTCCAGTGCCTTTTAATACTCAATTGTAATTCTTGGCTACACTAGAGTTGTCAGATGTTTCTCGACTCACGAATGATCCAATTCTTCATTCACCATACTAGCCCCTGGTCCCTTCCAAGATTTTGAGTGATTGTCCGAAGTTTGAAGGAAAAGAAAAAGAGGATCCATAATCCCATGTGATGACATATCATCTCTAGTGCTCCTCGAATTCTTACATTGATGATTCCATTCGTCTTTTTCTTTTCCAACGAACTCTTACAGGTGCTGCAGCTAAGTGGTATATCAAGCTACCGCGAAATACCTATCATGAATTTAACACTCTTGCCATGGCCTTTCTCACACATTTCCAATTGTTGGTTCGCTATGAAACTGGCACCCATTTGTTAACATCACTCAGCAAGACACCGCATCTCACATCTTCGATCACATCCATGAATGGAGACGTAGGTGTCGTATGATTAAGTTTGAGATTTTTGATCAGTTGTTGATTGAATGGTTCACCAAATCATTCGTCAATAAAATTGTTGAGGACATAGCTATGGGAGGATGTGTCACTGAGGAACAAGGTATCGCACGTCCCCAGTATCTAAACCTTGCCTATTCATAGTTTGGCACGTTATATGATGTGTTAGTTGATGTGCCTAAACCACCATATGATCTGACGTCATCTAAGTCTCTTGCTACACCTCATGTTGATGGAGTAATTGGTTCAGTGACTCAGACCCCCACAAAAGTTTCTTCCAAACAGAAGTCGGTCTCCAACACTACTTCCAATGAGTCTTCTCGTAATCCGCTTGGCCCTGGTAAAACCTTAGAGGTCCACGCTGTTCAACCTACCACAATGGACAAATCCTCGAAAGGTAAAAAGAAAGGCAAAGGCAAGGGTAAAGTCGATGCCCCAAAATAGGGTCCTTCTAAGTCGTTTGCTGGAGATGCTTCCCAATGGAAGCCTAAGTATATGTGTCTCATTTGTGAGTAGGACCACTATACTAAGGACTGTCCCAAATGATCCGAAGTTATTCGTTTGCTCAAAGGGACCCCAACTATCCTGAAGAGCCGTTTCCATCCCAGTATGCCCATTAATGTGGCTTCTAGATCAAAATATTATCAAACTCCTACCCTGCCAACAGGGAAAGAAAAAGAAGCTACCCCTTCTTCTTCTACCCCGTCAAGTTCTAGTCCTCTTCATATAGAGAGACGTAACCCTGATTCCACCATTCGACCACCTTCTCGAGGTGTGCTACGAAGGTCCTCATAAAATCCCAATGCTCAAGCCGCTTAGCACTATAATATTGTTGAGGATTTGGCTCAAGAGCCATCAGCAATGTGTGCTCTCAAGGTACTTCAAAGCTGCCCATCTCAGTGGAAATAATTACTATCGGCTATTGGGGGTATTGATCTTACCGATTCAAATGTTATATGTTTTGATCTAGAAAACCACATTCCACGTCTTCCTCATCAGATTGCCTTTCTCATCTAGGTAATCATCAATGAGAAAACCATTCATAGGACCATCATCGATGAAGGTGCCTCTACCTGCATCATGTCAATTTCTTGTTGGAAGGAAATTGGTTCTCCTACTCTGAACCAGTCCCCTAACACTTTGGAAGCTTTCGACGGGCGTGATTCGCGACCATTCGATGTCTTACCCAACCTTGCCATTACTTTGGAGGGTAAAACAATACACATTGAGGTAGAGATCATTAACGCTAATGTTAATTATAATCTTCTACTCAGACGGAGTTGGATCCATGCCATGAATGTTGTAGCCTCCTCCCTATTCCACGTGACTCATTTTCCCTATCAAGGGAAGATAGTCATTGTCGACCAACTGTCCTTCTTTGCCTCTTCCTCCTCAAATGGCAATGTTTCGTATGTCAAGCACACCAGTGCTCCTTATGAGAGTGTGGAGCTAGGACTTTACCCTTACCTTTTCTGCTCCCATCTCCTCATGTTGCCTTTGTCAACATGATCTCGGGTAAATATGATCCTTGGGTCATACCTTCACCGGATCTTGTTGATACATGGGGTGAGGTTATGCCACTAAGTCCTGCTGAAATCAATTATGTGGAAATTGTTTTGGCCTCAAGTTTTGTATCCTCTAATATTCCTATGTCGAGGACATATCTCGATGCGTATTCTCAATCCCCGTGGCTTGGTGCTTTAGAATCTCCTGATCCCTTATTCGATACTTTTCTTTCTGACAAGAGTATCATGGAAGTAATGTCTCTCGATGAAACACCTTGGAATGACACTCATCATTGTTCCTCGTTCTTGCCTAGCCTGGCGGTCATGTCTACTTGTCTCGAGGAGTTCTCTTCTTAGTTCCCCTCCCTACCACTTCAGATGCTGATCATGACTCATGAAGTTTAGTCGGAAGGAAACATGGGCAACATTACCCAAACGATGCCAATTGATATTTCTGTCAAGCCCGATATCATTGAAAATTTCCATTTCGGGGTAAATTGTTCTCTAGATGAGGTCAAGCTCTATACTCATGTCTTCCAAGAATTCTTGGATGTGTTTGTGTGGTCATATGAAGAAATGCTCGGCATTGACCCAAATATAGTCATGCACGAAATACCGACTTACCCTCATGCAAAGCTCATTCGCCAATGGCTTCGCCTAGTGCACCCTAGAAAAGCGGCTTCCATTAAGGGTGAAGTTGAAAAACTTCTCGAAGATGGATTTATTTATCTGATCCCTCTTACAGATTGGGTGTCAAATATTGTATCAGTGACAAAGAAACAAGGCATTATTCACGTTTGCATCGATTACTGTGATCTCAATCATGCTTGTCCCAAAGATAACTATCCCACTCCCTTCATTGATCAGATCATTGATGAATGTGCTGGGAGTGAAATCTTTTCCTTGATGGATGGTTTTTCTGGTTAAAACTAGATTAACATTGCACTTGCTGACCAAGAAAAGGCTACGTTTATCTGCCCGTGGGGTACTTTCATGTACAAAAAGCTTCGTTTTGGCCTTAAGAATGTTGGATCTACATTTCAAGGAGTGATGCCTTATGCATTCCAAAACATTTGAAACATCGTTCAATCTTACTTGAATGACCTTTCCACTCATTCTCATAAGCGCCATGATCACCCTGATCATCTCTGGAAATTTTTCCTTCACTGTAGACACTACAACATTCGGTTGAATCTGCATAAATGTGTCTTCTGTGTTGAATCCAAATTACTCCTCTGCTTTATTGTCTCTAAGGAAGGCATTTGCCTTGATCCACTTAAATTCAAGGCCATTGTTAATTTACCCCCTCCATCTTCGCTGCACCAACTATAGAGTCTGCAGGGAAAAGAAAATTTCCCTCATCGCTTCATACCAAACTATGTTGAGCTAGCTTCAGGGTTCACCTGATTGCTCAAGCAAGGAACCTCATTTTTTTGGGATGGGTCACTCAAAAGTATTTTAATGACCTAAATACTATCCTCATAAATGCTCCTTTGCTACATCCCCCGAACTATCATCGTGATTACTTCCTTTATCTAGCTGCAACCTTTAGTATTATCGTCATGGTGCTGGTACAGGATGATGACGAAGGCAATGAACATGTTATTTACTACCTCAGTCGCAATCTCCTCGACACCGAGACGCGTTATTCTCATGTCGAGAAGGTTGTTCAATGCTTTCAACACTACATTCTCCTCTGCTCTACCATTGTGATTTCGGAATGCAACCCCATGACCTACATCCTAACTCGCCAGTTGCTAGGGGGAAATATTCGAAGTGGATTGTCATCCTCCAAGAATTTTATTTGGTGTTTACTACTGCCAAATCTAAGAAATCACTGGTTTTTTCCGAGTTAATTTTCTGCCTTCCTGCTGCATCCCTTCCTACTGGTGCCGATGAGCAGCTCCCATACGAGACTCTTTTCCTGATTAGTACCCTCGACCCGTGGTATAGTGATATCATCGTGTATCTCCAAACATCTATGTTCCGATCTGCGTTGACTAAGGATAATCGCTGATGTGTTTGGCGTCAATCCCAACCTTACCGTATTATTGGAGATACTTTATACCATGTCAATGTCGATTCAGTTCTTCGTCGATGTCTTACTCTTGAGGAGGCTGAGAGAGTTTTGAATGACTTCCACTCTGGGGCATGTGGCGATCATATGTCTGGATATGATACTGCTCAAAAAATCCTTCGTGCTGGTTATTTATGGCCCTCTCTCTTCAAGGATTTCATCCTCGCTGTTGGCAAGTGCCATGAGTGTCAAATTTATGAGCGTAAGATGCACGCCCCATCCGCTCACCTACACCCTGTTATTACCGTTGGTTATTTTTACAAATGGGGCATCAACTATATGACTTGTAACCCTCGTTTGACCGGGGGGCATGGGTATATTATTGTTTCTGTGGACTATTTCACCAAATGGGCCAAAGTGATGCCTACATACTCTGCAGATGATAAAACGATGACTCAATTTCTATTCAATCACGTTATTTCCAGGTTTGGAGTTCCTCAGGCCATTATCACTGGCCATGGCTCCCATTTTCGAGATTACATGATGGATGGGCTGACCTCTACGTTGGGCTTATGCCACGATGGCTCAACCTCGTACTACCCTCAAGCCAATGGCTAAGTTGAAGCTGTGAACAAAGTCCTGGTCAAGATGCTTCAGCGCACCATTTGGATGCACAAGTGAAAGTGGCATCTCATGCTCTTTTCAACTATGTGGGCTTACCGAACCTCAACCAATTATGTAACTGGATTCACACCATTCCAGCGAGTCTACGCTTTGGAAGCAACTTTACCAATTGAGAGCGAAATTCCATCCCTCAAGCTAGCTTTCGAACTTCTCCCTAAGACCTCATGATCCGGGTCCGGGTGTGACAAAGGACCCTTGCAAGACCTTTTACTTTGGTGATGTGTTAAATTGCATTTAAAAGAACATAAATGAATACATGTTCATGCTGTAAAGAAGAAGCAACATGACAATCATCAACACATGAAAACATAAGCCATTGATAACGAAGTTCGTCTAGGAGGGACTACATCTCTGGGCCCCGTTGTCAAGATGGTGTAGGCCACTGCATGAAGTGTTGTCAATAGTGATGATGTACATAAGAGGTGACATCGCTATCATACAAGGAAAATTTCCTCATGCAGGAGTGGCTCCAAGAGATGCTCCGCTACAAGAACTCTCAGTCAAAAAGGACTCCTATCAGTATGACATAAAATCATGCATGATAATAATGAGCATCCTGCCAACATGGCATAAAAGGGATCTCAATGCAAACATACATGGTGACAACATGAGTATCCCATCAACATGACGACAAAGAGATATCAAATGAAACATGATGAATCATGACAACAAGTACATCCCACAAATGATTCTGCATCACATCAAGCAGAAATCATGAAAACAAGTAAGAAACAAGATCCCTCATCAAACATAAAATAGGGATTTGTGTAGCACAATGCATAGCAAAAGAAGTGCATGAATACACTGCATATACCTTACATCCATGGGCCATGTGAAGAAAAGGATGTCAAGCTGCTGAAGCTGTTCTTACCATCAATCTCACGGCATCGAATCACATGGGAATGATTGCTTGCACATGAATGATAACACCTACACTCCACTTTGAAAAGTGGCCAAAAAATGAAATGAGCAAATGGAAAATCTAAACACACCCTTAGATTTGTGGTGTCAAATAGTGCAAAATCGATTGTCAAATTTCTGAATTATGAGAAAGTGAAAATCTGGAGCTTAAGGAATCTTTTAGATCCCCCTAGATTCCTCAAAGATTCCCTCCTCCGGGTCCTCTGCAAATCAGCCACTCAGATCAGGAAACTAACTACGCCATCAGGTTCGTGTTTTTGAGAGGTGTAAGATCGACATAAAATTTGTCCAATTTGGACACTCAAAAATTTACCTAGAAATTTCGCTTAATCATGGTTCCACCTGCAATAAATTAATTAAAAAAATTACAGTCTTGGTTTTCATGCCCGCTCATAGTTCCTCCTTCCTTGTGGGTGCACTGAAAAATGAGGTTTATATAAATTTATGGGCAGAGTTTTTCAAAAATCCCATTTGGGCGCATTGGTATGAGATCCATTTATTAGGGAGGAGGTCGAGCGCTCAAACCCCGCCCCCTCCCATTTTACATAAAAAAAAAAAAAAAAAAAAAAAATTAGAAGGGAGGTCGGGTTGGGCGCACCTTGGGTAGCCCGCCCACCTCACCTCCACTCTAATGGTGGCCCATATCCCTATTCACGAGGGTAGTGGTTGTTTAATGGGGGTTGGGTTTATGCCCCAAGGACCGGCCCACCCTCTTATTTGTTGTGTTGTGTAACAGTTCCATGGTATGGGGGGAGGGGCCGGGGGTAGTGGCCTGCCCCTCCATAATATTACATATGATAAGTGTTGGGGTGGTGGGATTGGTCTCCTGCCACCCTTTTTTTTATAATTTTTGTTTTAATATAACAATATGCCCATTTTGAAAATCCAGAATTTGGAGCGAAGGAGACTTTTTAACAAGGCAACAATTTCACCCAGAATTCGACTAGAGTTGGCTAGATTCTGTCTGCCAGAAAAATTCCAAATTGTGTCTCCATTAGTCCTACCCAGTCACCAAAAGTCAACCAAAACTTTGACTACCTCTATCTTCCTCATCCAGACTCGGATTGGAGTGTCATTCACACCATTGGAATCAGGGTAACGAGCACTTTGATCTGATGTCAATTTAATTGTCTTTTCGCCACTTTGAATTTTGAGCCTTTTCCATGCCACTGGTGTCTGGAGATCCACTTCGATCAATCCTCCCCACTGACGAGCTTTTGGTCCTCCAAAAGGATGAAAAATAATATGCATCTTCTTTGTACCTTGTCTGCATCACAAGCGTCCTTGAAAAGGTCTCGCTTCCATCTCCTTCACCTTTGTTCTTCGGAGCCTTAAGCAATGAGCTGACACCTGCAACCTCTACAACATGTAGTACATTGTTTTGCAAATTACGTGCTTGAATTTCATGACCAAGTAATGACCCAAGCATGCCACACTTGCCATGATTTTATAACACATACTCGATGGTCAAGTTTACATCAAAATGGACACAATACCCCAACTACGAAAACAAGGCCAACATATCATTGTTGCTTCAACAAGTGATGGAAAACACATCATCACTGCAACACATGATTTACAACAATAAGGCCAAACACTAATTTTTCTTTGACAAGTGATAGAAACACAGCATCACTTTCAAAGTGTAAAATGCAACACAAAATAAGACCATACATCATTGTTGCTTAACAAGTGATGGAAAACACATCATCACTTTTACATTTTAAAATGCAACAAATGATTTACAAAAGCACAAGCATGACAAGCTAACATATCTAGAAACCATTTTTCGCTTATCATTGTGAATGGGTCATCTCCCTATGGTGGTTTTTCTTGTCGAACAATTGTTTCATCTAGTTCATGCACCGTCACTTTGTCTTTAAGGCGCTACTCTGGATGGAGCCTCCAACAAGTGGCTCTTTGATGGCCATTTTTGTCGCAATGACTGCAATACATCTTCTTCCTCTAGATCTGCTAAACATGTTTCTTTACCTGCTGCTGAGAGGGTCTTTCACACCTCATCCTTTTGTGTGCTGCCATTCTTTTCCAAGACTTAGAAAATGTGTGGTTATGTAATCCACAAAAGGTACATGTTTTTCGATTCCATGTTTTACGTTCATTTTTAACAACATGATTATAATTGAAATGAACATTTGAATATCGAAACTGGTTATACCTTTCCTTGTCATCTCTGGTGTAAGTATGGCGATGAGAGCTTGCCTCAACTCTTTCCCTACAATGGGCACTGCCATGGGATGATGGGGATGGGTTCCCATCATTCTCTTTCCTCAACGATTGCGATGATTTCTCGGAAGAATCTGACACCTTTGATCATTCTCCCTCGGTGTATCTCAAGCCTACAAATTGAGGTCTCTGCACAACCTCTAATGGTTGAGTTATGCCTTGGTTATTAACACCAAGTTCTTTTTCCTTATCATTCCTCGTCTTGGTAAGGAGCCTCATGTTCATCTTTGTAATTGGTATCTCCACATCTCCAACATAAATCATACTATGTGGACACAAAACTAAAAGGAAATCAAAATCTTTTACCTCGTTTGTTGATTTGGAAAGAACTTATGAGAGCTTCTCATCATCTATTGTTGGTGGTTCACTTGTTGTCTCAACGCATTCCCCAACTTCTTTTCTCATATACCTGTCTTGCCCGACGGGGTAATTCTTCTAATTTGGTGGGGTTGACAATGCCTTGGCCATTAATTCCCAAGCCTTTTCCTTCATACCCCATTTTCTTCAACAGTTTGGGGCCAATTCCTGTGGTATGATTTTCAAAAACAGCAAAATCATCATCAGGATTCATACATGAATTCGAAGAATTACCTTTTACCTCACATGGGTCATGTTGCAGCTTTTCTAAGGCCTCGTCCTTAGCTTGCAGTTGTTGTAGCAAACTATGTTTTTCCTCTTTCTCTTCATGTAGAAGCCTCTTCAATTCAATGTTATCTGTTTGAAGACTTTGGTTGTTGTGCTTCAGTTCTTCCAGGGCCTCTTCCGTGGGTCGCAACTAAAGCTACAATTGCTCCTTTTCCTCTCTCTCATTTTGTAGAGTTCCATACATTATTTCCACCCTTTTGGAAATTTTGAGCATGGTCTCATACATTGCTTTTTCATCCTCTGTCACTGTTCCATTGTTCACGCTTGCAATTCACATCCACCCAAAGACCACTTTGATACCACTTGATCTGGGTCTAGGTGTGATAAAAGACCCTTCCAAGACCTTTTACTTTGGTGATGTGTTAAATTGCATTTCAAAGAACATAAATGAATACATGTGCATGTTGTAAAGAAGAATAAACATGACAATCATCAACACATGAAAACATAAGTCATTGATAACGGAGTTTGTCGAGGAGGGACTACGTCTCTAGGCCCCGGTGTCAAGATCGTGTAGGCCGCTGCTTTAAGTGATGTCAATAGTGATGATGTACATAAGAGGTGACATCGCTATCATACAAGGAAAATGCTCTCACGCAGTATTGGCTCCAAGAGATGTTCTGCTACAGGAACTCTCAGTAAAAAAGGAATCCTATCAGCATGACAAAAACTCATGCATGATGATAATGAGCATCCCGCCAACATGGCATAAAAGGGATCTCAATGCAAACATACATGGCGACAACATGAGTATCCCATCAACATGACAACAAAGGGATCTCAAATGAAACATGACGAATCAGGACAACAAGTACATCCCGCAAATGATTCCACATCACATCAAGCAGGAATCATGAAAACAAGTAAGAAACAAGGTCCCTCATCAAACATCAAACAAGGATCTGTGCAGCACCATGCATAGCAAAAGAAGTGTATGAATACATTGCATATACCTCACATCTGGGGTCCATCTGAAGAAAAGGATGTCAAGCTGTTGAAGTTGTTCGTACCATCGATCTCACGGCGTCGAATCGCATGGGAATGACTTCTTGCACATGAATGCTGATACCTGCACTCCACTTTGAAAAGTGGCTGAAAAATGAAATGATAAAATGGAAAATATGAACACGCCATCATATTTGTGGTGTTGAAGAGTGAAAAATCGACTGTCAAATTTATGAATTCTAAGAAAGTGAAAATCTGGGGCTTAAGGAATCTTTTAGATTCCCCCTAAATTCCTTAAAGATTCCCTCCTCTAGGTCCTCTGCAAATCAGCTGCTCAGATCAAGAAACTGACTGGGCCATCGGGTTCGTGTCACTGAGAGGTGTAAGATCGACATAAAATTTGTCCAATTTGGGCACTGCAAAAATTTCACCCTCTTGGAAATTTGGCTCAATCATGGTTCCACCTGCTATAAATTAATAAAAAAAATTATAGTCTCGGTTTCCATGCTCGCTCCCGGTTCCTCCATACTTGTGGGTGCATTGAAAAATGAGGTTTATATAAATTTCTTGTTGAAAATAGAAACAAGAAATGATAAAAATAGAATCCAGAATACTCCAATTTTAATTTGTCCTTGAACTAGAATTGTGAACTAAAATCGAATTTAGTCTCACCAGTTACTTGGAAATAATTAATTAATTCATTATTGACTAATTAGTTGGAGAAATTCAAGTTAGAAGTCTTTCTGACGTCATGCAACAGTTATCCCTTAATTAAGGAGATAAGATTGAGTTATATTTGAGTTGTAATTAGTTAGCTTAGTTTACTGAGTTAAGTCTACTTAAATCAGTTCCAAACTGTTTGATGAACTAATTGTGAGTTATTAGTGAGTTGATGCATGCATGCACTCAACCAGTGTACTCCAGATAACTAGATATTCCCTCATCAGAAACTCATGCATGTCTGTTCTGAGAAAGACCCAGTTGAGCTAAATGTCAAGGACAGGTTACTATTAGTTGCATGTGTTTTCCTATAAAGGAAACTCATCCATGTAGTCAAAGAAAAGGTTCCTTGAGGATTGCATAGTTCTAACAATGTGTTAGAGCAGTGTTACATTGGGTGAAGGAGATCATCCCAGAGGTAACTACACAAGGAAATAGGAGCTTAGAGGGCAGAGGAGAAGGCTTGTGAGAAGTCAAGTTTTCCTGTGAGCATCCAGGAGGATTGTACTGAGAGCTGGCTAGCAATTAAAGCTAAGGCTTTGTATAATTATGATGTATTTCCACCTTGTATGATAATACAAATAGTGGGGTTTTTAGTTGAGGCTTTCCCCTAAGTATTATTCTGTGTTTCATGTGCATAGATTCTTCTTCTGGTTATATGTGTTCAACTCGATTTTTGATCTATCTTTAAGCTTCCACAAATTGATAGTAGAAGTAGATTATAGTATTTTTCTTTGGTATATTGCATTATCAAGTTAATCTACAGTCATATTTTCTACATGGTATCAAAGCTAGCTGATCTATAGAGAAATTTCTACATGTTGTCAGAGCTAGCTGATCTATAGAGAAATTTCTACATGGTATCATAGCCTAGTTTATCAAAGCAGTGAACAATATACAGAGAAGAGAATTCGAAGTTTGAAGTTCAGGGTTGTAGGTGCAAATCAAATTCTTATCACACTTCAAGGTTGGCCAATGGCGTTCTATGGATTGAGACTCGAGTATGCCTTGGAAGGAAATTTGAATTACATAGCATGGAAAGATCACATGGAGGCTGTATTAGAAGAAAATGGCTTGAAGGATTTCATTTATCAAGAAATCCCAAAGCCAGGTTCAACTAATGCAAAAGAGTTGGTTGAGTGGAAGAAGTGTGTGGCGAGGGCGAGACGGATCATCCTTTAGGGAATTCGAGACCATATTGTCTCGAGTCTCCATGGGAAGGATACTCCATATTCAATGTGGAAGACATTGAAGGACCTCTACCAGAACAGTAGCGATCAGAGGAAATTGGCGCTCAAGGACAAGCTTCGAAGAATTAAGATGGAGAACGACGATACTATTTCCACATATCTGAACAAGCTCACCACCTGTAGAGATGAGCTTGGTGTTGAAAATAGCAACAAGAAATGCTAAAAATAACATTACTATAAATAGCATTTCAGGATATACTCCAACTATGTTGGAAATAGCAAAAAATAGAAATGCTAAAAATAGCGTTGCTATAAATAACATTTCAGGATATATTCCGATTTTGATTTTTCCTTGAATCAAAATTGAGAATTAAAATTCGAATTTAGTCTCACTCGCTGCTTGAAAAATAATTAATTAATTCATTTTGAGTTAATTAGTTGGAGAAAATCAAACATGAAGTCTTTGTGAAGACATGCAACAGTTATCCCTTTGATTGAGGAAGTTATCCCTTAATTAAGGAGATAAGGATGAGTTGTATTTGAGTTGTAATTAGTTAGCTCAGTTAACTAAGTTAAGTCCAGTTAAATTAGTTCCAAAAAGTTGGAGGAACTAATTGTGAGTTCAGTCAGTTATTGCATGCATGCATGCAACTAGTGTTCTCCAGATAACTGAATATTCTCTCATAAATAACTCATGCATGTCAGTTCAGACAGAGACCCTGTTATCACAAAATCAAGCACTGAAAGGCTGCTGATCAGTTAGACTCTGTGTAACTATTTCAAACCAGACTTTTGACTAAGGCTTAGCCTCCTTAGCCTGAGAGGGCTCTCTCAAAGGGTTATTGATTTTAAATATTGATGAGATGGCTAACTCTTGCAAAGTAAATTTAACACATAAGTTGGCTGGACAGACATTACAAAGACTTCCATTGGGCTCATGGAGTTAATCATCATTTCAGCAAACTATAAAACTACTCATTCATAGAAGTCAGGGCATGTAATGTTTAAACACTCAAAATACCTCTCATAGAAACCTCAACTTACAAATACACACAGGAAGTCAGAGCAACAATGTGAATTCTGAGTGATTGTGTATTTATACAGCTGTAAAACATAAAAGATAAAACAAAACCACATATATCTTGAGCATTTGAAACACTGTGTGAATCCTGAGAAGAAAAAGCAGTCATTTGTATTACTGAAATAACTTTTTACACAAGCCAAAAATAAACTCTGTTTTCTCAAGTCTCCAACCCCCATTACATCGAAATTTTCTCTATATATAGAAACATCTCCTTAACTGCTTTGAGCTTCCTCCTCCAGCATGAGGGGAGCTCGATGACTGCTACTAATTACCCTTATCTGCTATTTAACTGGCTCATTAAATACAACAAGTGCTAAACTGGAATTTTAAAGAGTCCTAATTAAACTAAAGCTCTAATTATATCCTCCTCGTAGAATGATTCTTTCTTGCTCCTTGACACCTGTCTCCTTTCAGTTTGGCCGAGATAGCTGAGAGGAGGATTCAATTTTCCATGCTAGCTTTGGATGCTGGATGCGTTGATGGTTCAATAATGTTAGGAGACAAACCCCTATTTTTCCGGTCTCTGTCTTCCATCACCTATTCGAAAATGTAGCAACATGTTTCCAACTCTTTAACACCCCAAAAATGAAGAGCACCATCATGATACCAGATGCGCTGGAGGCTTAGTTGATGAACAGGTGTGCAAGCCAAAACAATACTCCTCGTATGCACCTCCTTCCAAACCCTAATAACTGAACATAAAGTGCCTTTATGATGAAAACTTTAACTTGAGACATAAACACTTCACTTTACAAAAGAGGCACACCTGTCATCATTTGAATGGCTTATGTTAACTTCATGTGGTCTTCTTAATGTTCCTTAGGTGTTTCCTTTGGCAAATATCTGATCCTCCCATTAAACTGTTTGTTTTCGTTCAAAAACAGCACCTACAGCAGTTTCGTAGCGCGCTACGAAACCGCTGTTTTTTGTTTATACAGCTTGTATTTGCTCTGAGTTTTTCACTGCGCTACGAAACTGCTGTTTTTTGTTTATACAGCTTGTATTTGCTCTGAGTTTTTCACTGCTTATACCTTCAATGGCTAAAACTCCTTTATATGTGGCAGGGGTCTAGATGCCTTTAAAATAATGAAACTAAGCCAAAATTTTACAAAACTTAGAACAATACCTCTCTTTGAGCAGCAACTTTATTTATCAGCTAATTGATCTAGCTGAGCCTTTAATTCTTCCACCTTCTTCCACTGACCTAGCTGTGATTCCAATTCTTTAATCCTCCTCTTCATGGCTTTGTTCTCGGCCTTTAAACACATGTTTATTTTTCTGATGCATTGGGCCTGTTTGAGCGCTGGAACCATCCATGTGTAGACATCAGCTACTGAATCCACCTCGCTTACTAGGTTTTTACTCCCCTTTAACACAGCTTTCCGATAGTTTGCATATCTGACTGCAACCTCCCTAGTGGCTTTCTTCACCTTATCAATTTCAATCTTTTCTGCCTCCAGCTGGTCCTTTATGGCTATAACATTACCTCCTTGGGAAATAATGACTGTTCTATTGGAGTGCTTTTGCTTGCTTTTCTCTGCCACCTCTGCTCTAGACAATTTTTCAACTTCCTCTGTTCTAGGTAGTTTAGAGGCTTCCCTTACTTGTCTTCTTGTAACAGGTCTTCTTGGCTTGAGGACAAATTCATCACCGGGCTCTTCAAACCTCAGTCTCTTTGAAGCTTTAGATTTCTTAGTGCTTTCCGGTGATGATTGAGTTAAATCTATGTGCATTGGTTCAATATGCACTGGCTCCACCTGCTCAAACTCAATGGCCTCAAGCAAATCACTCAAGCTGGCTTTAGATGTAGGGCTTTCCTCAACAGCCAATGCTTTGCCCTTATCTTTACTTACTTGACTCCTTGTCCTAGCTCTAGACACTGTTTTAGATTCACTTGGTCCAGGTACAACTTTCTCATGCTTAGTTTTCTCTTTTGATGATGGCTGAGGCTGCTCTTTAATAATCAGTGGCTTCACTGATTTCTTCAACTGTGACTTGGCCTTCTTTTTATCCTTTGCTTCCTTTCGAAGCTGGGCTATTGTGGGCTCTTCATCAACTGATTTTTCTCTTTCTCTAACCGGCTGTGGAGTAAGCCCTGTTTTACTCTGGAAACCAGCCATGAAGATAAAAGAGTTCCAATCTCTACCAATTTTCTGAAGACCATCCAGCACTAACAGTTTTACCAAACCATGGTGAAATAATGATGTTTCACAGTCATCCTTTCTTAATTGCACTTTATCACACATTTTGCTGAGACTACGAAACAGGTAAAATGGAATATCTATGGATGCTTTACCAGTAAAATGCAACAACAACTTAAAGTGATAGGAGTAAACCTTGTTATATCTACCCTCACAGGTTAAATACTTTTGAATACATGTGAGAAGAAGAGCATAGTGCTCCTTAACATAGCTTCTAGGCACTGCCTTTGTTAAATCCTCATTCACATATGCCTCTTTAAGAAATTCTTTGCAGGGGTTCAAATCAAATTTAAAGTTCTTAAACCACTCTTCTCCCCCCCTTGGAATCTCAGTTACAGCAGCAATGGCCTCAGGGGACACTTGAATCTCTAGCATAGCAACTTTAGAATTCAAACCGGTGAAATTTAAGGCAAAATCCTTTGTTACCTGAGCATGGCCACCCTGCAGCTTCTCACAGAAATTCCAACAGCCGGCATCCTTGAAGGCTTTCTTCACGCCTTCATCTCTTAGTGCGAGATCCAAACCTTCAGGCTCTGTTCTTTGACATTTCCCAGACCTATGCCCCTTCCTCTCCATTTGCCTTTGAAATTTCTGCACAGTCAATTACCAACAACTCCAACTAAACTGACGTTTCAGTTCTTTTTCACTCAGGCTCGCTTGCAATTCAGGCTCACTTGATAAACTCGGGCTCGCTTGCAATTCAAATATCTCATTACCCAGGCTGGTCGTTTACGCAGCATTTAAGATCATCATGCAAAATCTATGCACGACAAAACCAATTTGAATAATATTAATGTGCATGCCTACAAACCTATTGGTGGAGTGATGGTTTATGAGTATTTGGGAGGTACGCCAACTGACATGAACGGACGGGAACGATGACTCAACAACTGACATGACCCTCTGAAAAATATCTGCTGCAAAACGCAGGAATCCGCGATTTCGCAGCGCGGCTAGTTTTGAATTGTCAAAATGTGCTGCGAAACGGCTTGATGGTGACACGCTGCGGAATGGCTAAACCATGATTATGCAGCGAAATTGACCAATAAGAAACTGCGCTGCAAAATTACGGAAATACGCTGCAAAACTGACCAATAGGAGGCTGCGCTGCGAAATTATGGAAAGGATTGGTGATATGAATGAGACAAGACATGACTTATGAAAACATGATGGCGGAGGATGACCCATAAGATTAGAACACATTTTACATCAAACCCCTTTAAAATTCCAATCCTAAGTAAGAAACATAGAATAACAACATTTTGACACCCCCTTTTGACATTAAACTTGGACAAAAAACTATATATACAAATGTTTAAAGTTCTAAGTGATAACAGTGGCTCCACTTGGGATAGTGTGCTCCTGTAGTACACTAAGAACCTGTAGACCCAGTGCTTTTATCCATTCCTTAAAAACACACACACAGAATTGACAAGCATTCCTTTCTAGCTTTATGGGCCTTCTCCTCGGGCTAAAGCTTTTCTGTTCAGCTTGTCACTTATTTTCAACAGGAAACATTCATAAAACGGTTATATACAATGCTCATGAGATACTTGGCAGATTTTCACTGATTATAATGCTTTAGGAACCTGCCATTAACAGGTCCTCCAGCATATGGTGTTCCATCAACCTCCTGCAGAATGTAGGTGTTATTTCCATGGAAAGCAGAAATCTGATATGGCCCTTTCCACAGATTTTCAAATTTACCATGTTTACCTTTCTCTTCAATTCTGGCTTCCCATTTTAGAACTTTGTCATTAATCTGAAATGTAACCTCTTTGATCTTCTTGTCAAATGCTCTCTTGACCCGATCCTGGTTTTGTTGATGACCTTCAATCACCTCACTTCTTTTCTCCTGCAAAGCTATTAGCTGATTTATCCTTCGCTGTATGGCATTTGGTTCCTCTTCTAATCCTTGAATCAGCTTCATAACAGGTACCCCGAGAGAAGTTGGGAATATCGCCTCTGCTCCATACACAAGTTCATATGGTGATGTTCCAATGGACCTCTTTGTGCAAATTCGATCAGCCCACAAAGCATACTTCAGCTTCAAATGCCAAGCCTTTTTATTTTCCTGCAGCAACTTCTTAATAATCCTCACAAGACTCTTGTTTGAACTTTCAGCTAAGCCATTTCCCTGTGGATAGTAAGTAGTGGAATGACCAAGGGAAATGTGGTACCGATGACAAAAATTTATCATTCTTTTGGACTTAAGAGCCTGGGCATTGTCTGTGATAATCTTGAGTGGACAACCAAACCTTGATAAGATGTTATTTTCTAAAAAGGAAATTATCACTGAATCATTTGCTTGCCTGGTAGGTATTACCTCTATCCATTTTGTAAAATAATCAGTGGCTGTGAAAATCCAGCGATGCTGTCCTGATGAAGGAGGATGGATTTCCCCTATAAAATCTAATCCCCACTACTGGAAGGGTGCTTCAACATAAATAGGAACCAATGGCATAGGCATGAGCTTTCTCTTTCCTTCAAATATTTGACATTCATGGCATGATGCTATCTTTTTATAAATGTCTCTGAACATAGTTGGCCAAAAATATCCAGCTCTCAAAACTTTGTTAGCAGTGGCTTTCCAATAGTGATGGCCTCCACAATCTCCCTTATGAAATTCATCAATCACCTTATCAGCTTCTTCTTCAATGAGGCAATTCAATAAAATTCCTCCTGCATCCTTCCAAAATAAATTTTGCTCATATACAAAATATCTGAGGGACTTCAACTTGGTGAACCGAGCTTTAGATTTTGACAGGTTATCAGGGGCTCTATTGTGCTGCAAGACAAATGCTACATCCTTATACCATTCTGAGATCAAAAATTTTTCATTGATTTGAACCAATTCTTCTTCATTTTCAGAAATTTCTGATATTTCTGTGCTAAAATTGATACCAATGCAGTCCAGATTTGACTGAGTTAACAACTTTGCTAAGCCCTGACCCTTTACCAACTTGGTGGGCCTGATCTCAATGTCATATTCCAACAGCTTGGCTATCCACTTTCCTCTTTTTCCATCCGGGTCTGCTTGTGTAAGAATATCTTTTATAACAGTACTTGGCACGTATGCAACAATATGAGAGTGCAACACATAAATTCTGAAATCCTTAATTGCTTTTACCAATGCATATGCTTTCTTCTCTAAAATATTGTATTTCAACTCAGCATTAGCCAATGTCTTACTAAAGAAAGAAATGGGTTGTTCAGTACCTTGACTTCCTTTCTGCAGCAAAACTCCAGCAATTGTATCTTCAGAAGCAAATGTGAATATCAGGAACTCCTTGGTAAAATCCGGGCTGATGAGGACTGGTGCTTGAGTGAGGGCTTTTTTAATTTCTTCAAATGATTTCTTTGCTTCAGCTTTCCACTTGAAATCTGCTCCTTTCCTTAACATCTTTGTTATATGTTTGACCACTTCAGCAAAGTTAGGAATGAATCTTCTAACAAAATTAACCTTTCCAAGAAAGGATTGAACCTCTTTCTTGCTCCTTGGCAATTCTAGCCTTTGAATAGCACTGACCCTATTAGGATCAATCCGAATTCCCTCTTCAGAAATAATATGTCCAAGCAATTTGCCAGAAGTTAAAGCAAAGATACTTTTGGTTGGGTTTAAAGAAATACCAAACCTCCGACACTTTAGTAAGATCCTTTCAAGGTGCTTCAAGTGGTCTTCTTCTCTTTTTGAAAAGACTGTGATATCATCAAGATATACCACCACTGATTTATCTTTTTCTTCAGCAAAAGCAATTTCCATAGCCCTCTGGAAGGTCGCTCCTGCATTCATGAGGCCAAAGGGCATCTTTGCATACATAAATGTGCCCCATGGTGTAGTGAAAGATGTCTTCTCCTGATCATCTGGATGAACAAGGATCTGATTATACCCTGAGAAGCCATCCAGCATAGACATTCTTTGGGATCCAACAATATTTTGCAAAATGAAATCCATTTTAGGAAGAGGGTAATTATCTTTCAGTGAAGCCTTGTTTAAGTTCCTGAAATCTATGCAAATTCTAATCTCCCCATTCTTTTTCCTGACTGGTACCAAGTTAGCAAGCCAATTTGAGAATCTGATTGGAACAATAATTTTTGCATCAAAAAGCTTTTTCACCTCCTTTTCAATTAGTGGCATCAAAAGAGGATTAATCCTCCTTAACTTCTGCATAAAAGGCTTCTCATTTTGCTTAATTGGGATGGTATGTTGTATGATTGAAGAATCATACTGCTTCAAGTCAGCATAGCTCCATGCAAAAACATCAATAAACTTCTTCATCATTTCAACATATTTTACCTTCATATCAGCTGATAAGAACTTTGAAATCTTGACTAATTTGGGCACAACTGAGTCACCTAAATTACAGCTTTCTATTTCCTCTTCATTATCTTGCAATCTTGGTGCTTTAAACACATCATTTTGATCAAATAACTTTTCCAATGGAATGAGGCCTTTAGGGATTAGGTTGTTTTGCAGCTGCAACACTTCAGACTTTCCCCTTGTCTCTGCTAACATATTCTGCTGATCTATTTGATTATGCTCAAACTCCTCTTTCAACTCAAGAAAATTTCTTACCTGCTGATCATCTTCAAATACTTGCCAGTTTATGATATTATCTGGAATGACTGGCCTATGGCGAACTTTCACTTCATAGCTATCAGAAGAATGTTTGGGAATAATAAAAAGACTGGCTGCAACAGCAAGAGAATCTGCAATAGAATTCTGATCTCTGGTTTTTATAGTGAAGGAGTAAGATTGAAACTTTTCCAACAACTCCAAAACTAAATTTCTATAAGCTCTCATCCTAGCATCCTTTGTTTGATATGCACCTTCTACTTGCTTAATAATCAATTCAGAATCTCCACAAACAACAATGTTTTTTGCCTTCAATTCTATCAAGGTTTCCAGGCCTAACACCAGAGATTCGTACTCAGCCATGTTATTGGTACAATCAAAGTTTAATTTGAATGACAGAAACTTACTTTCTTCAGTTGGACTAGTGATCCAAATTCCAGCTCCTGCCCCTTCTTTTCCTGCTGCTCCATCAAAGTACAATGACCAACAGCCCATGATATCTTCTCCTTCACCTTGCTGCTCTTCATAACTCTGATTTTCTGCAGGTTTATCTTCTAATTCTCTCCCAACTGATTCATTGAAGAGAATAGCTGAACCAAGACCAGTATCACATGAGTAAATAGGAAAATTCTGAGGCTTTTCTTTGCTACTCACCATGTATGCCATCCTTGTCTCACGGTACAACCTCCTTTGCTCGCCAAACACTGGAATAGTAGCATATGTAAGATCCATCTGCATTGTGCCCTTGATTTTGGCTGCCCATGACCTTGAAAGAAGCATTCCAAACTTAGGTGGAATGTCTGCAACAACAATGTCCATGACAGTGGTTTTTGCTGGCATTTGTGTAAGACCCACAACAACATCTTTTATCAACCCAATGCAATGAACTCTCTTGGAATCAAAAGAGAATAAATCCTTATAAGGCCTAGTAATTTCCAACCCCAATCTTTCCATAATTACCTTAGGCATAAGATTATGTGATGCCCCTGAATCTAACATAGCATTATGTAGAGTCATGTCATGGATAGTAATGCTTATGTAGAAAGGAGGAAATTCTTCATTTTGTTCATCCTCAAGCCTTGGACCCAAGCATATAATAGGATTATCTTCTTGCACATTTAGGATATCAGCCACTCCTGGCTGTGAATTTAGAATTTCAACAATTTTACTTCTGTACCTATCCACCTTGAGAATCTCATTAAAAGGGACTGATATTTTAATTTTTGCAATCTCATTCTCAATACTAAAAACAGAAGCAGCCTTATCACTTTCTTTGGGAGGAGAAGAAATCTGAATGTCCTTTTTGTCAAGAGAAGGATCCTCTTTATTTTCACCTACCTTTGCTTTTCCCTTTTTATCATCAGCTGTCTTTGAGACATTCTTCTTGAACTGTGCTTTGTTTGCTGTAATAGGAACCTCTCTATTCCTGAGATTATACTGCTTTTGCATCTCAAAAATAGCATGCTGATAACCCTTTAAAAAATCTGAAGGTTCTTCTTCTGACTTTATCATGCTGGATTCATCATGTTCCTCTTTGGTCAAAAAGATTCCTGACCCTTCTTCATCAAAACAATGAATTGATTCCTCAGGAACTTCAGGTTCATCCTCTTCATCTACCAAATTTTGCTGGAAAGGAGGTCTCACTGGAGGATCTGCCTGCTGATCTCGGTTATCTCTTGGCCTTTGCTGATTTTGAGGTCTCCTAAACTGTGGGTTTCTAAACCGAGGTTCTTGCTGAGTTTGAGGAGCAGAAGCATTCCCAAGGGCTAATCTGTCCATCAATTTCTCCATGGTTTTCATCATTGTTTCAAACTTGTCTTCTTGAGCAGATGTAGAAGGCTTCTCTTCCTCTTTTAATTTAAATTTTGCCATTTTTGATTTCTTAGCAGCAAGCATATTCACCTCTACTTTAATTGCATCATTTTGCATGTCAGCAAGAGAGGCTGATTCCCTTTCTCTGAGTAAAAGGGAAAAATCTGAATCAAATGATTCAGCATATCTCAACTGTGCCAGGGCTCCAGGAGGCTTCAAATGAGCTGGAATAGAATTATAAACTTTGTTAAACCTCTTAGAGAAACTTTGAACAGTTTCCTCTGGAGCTCTCCTAAGAATGTTATACTCAGTAAGGGCTTGGACAGGGTTAGTTCTGCTTCCCCATTTTCTTAGAAAACTGTCTTCAAATTCTACCCAACTATGAATACTTCCAGCTCCAAGGGCTTTATACCATTTTCTGACTTCCCCAATGAAAGTCTGAGCAAACAATCTTAGCTTTACATCTTCATCATCCACTTCTTCCCTATCAACAAAATCATTAAACCTATCCACATGTTCTTCTGCTGTAATATCTTCATCACCTCCCCATGTTGGGATCCTAGCAGCATACTTACTAGGGAGATCATGCAAAACAACAGGGAGAGCTAGAGGGGCATACCTAGCAGGTACAGCCATAATAAATAGAGGAACAGTGACAACAGGTATTGTATGACCAGAGGGACCAGAACTAGTATGAGATGTTGTCTGAGGACTATTTGGACTAGCAGAGGCAGAAGATAAAGTATGAGTACGGAAAGGACTATTTGGACTTTGTAAACCACTGACAAAAGAGCTCCAATTTGGAAGAGGCAGACCAATTTTAGAGTTAAGCAAAACTTCAAAAGGGTCAAGCTCCTTGAGCTTTTTCAAGTCCTCCTCCTCTAATAACAATTCAGAAGTAACAATTTCCCAAAAGTCTTCTTTATCTTTTTGTGACACTAAAGATGAAGTATCAATGCCTTTTTTTTGTAAATCTAGAATGATACCAATAATTTCTTCTTCGTTTTCAGACCTCAACAAGACTTCTTGAATTTTATCATCAACAATTTTATCCTCAGGACTTCTAGAAAACTCAGGAAACAAAGACTTTGAAATATTAGAAGTACCTGGTATATCAGAAAATCTTTGTCTACTCCTTGAGATGATGTTAGGATTATCCACAGGACTAGGTGGGTTTGGGTCAGGATTACTCCTTGTATATCTTCCTCTCGAAGCCACCTTTTAAACTTTAAAATTCATGGAGTCACCAAGGTAGAATGCAGCCTCGAAAAACCTTTTTGAACTCCTGCTACCTTCAGAAATTCAGTCTTATAACTACGGGAATGAGTAATCTTCAGGCTCCCGGCAGACGCACCAAAATGTTATCACAAAATCAAGCACTGAAAGGCTGCTGATCAGTTAGACTCTGTGTAACTATTTCAAACCAGACTTTTGACTAAGGCTTAGCCTCCTTAGCCTGAGAGGGCTCTCTCAAAGGGTTATTGATTTTAAATATTGATGAGATGGCTAACTCTTGCAAAGTAAATTTAACACATAAGTTGGCTGGACAGACATTACAAAGACTTCCATTGGGCTCATGGAGTTAATCATCATTTCAGCAAACTATAAAACTACTCATTCATAGAAGTCAGGGCATGTAATGTTTAAACACTCAAAATACCTCTCATAGAAACCTCAACTTACAAATACACACAGGAAGTCAGAGCAACAATGTGAATTCTGAGTGATTGTGTATTTATACAGCTGTAAAACATAAAAGATAAAACAAAACCACATATATCTTGAGCATTTGAAACACTGTGTGAATCCTGAGAAGAAAAAGCAGTCATTTGTATTACTGAAATAAGTTTTTACACAAGCCAAAAATAAACTCTGTTTTCTCAAGTCTCCAACCCCCATTACATCAAAGTTTTCTCTATATATAGAAACATCTCCTTAACTACTTTGAGCTTCCTCCTCCAGCATGAGGGGAGCTCGATGACTGCTACTAATTACCCTTATCTGCTATTTAACTGACTCATTAAATACAACAAGTGCTAAACTGGAATTTTAAAGAGTCCTAATTAAACTAAAGCTCTAATTATATCCTCCTCGTAGAATGATTCTTTCTTGCTCCTTGACACCTGTCTCCTTTCAGTTTGGCCGAGATAGCTGAGAGGAGGATTCAATGTTCCATGCTAGCTTTGGATGCTGGATGCGTTGATGGTTCAATAATGTTAGGAGACAAACCCCTGTTTTTCCGGTCTCTGTCTTCCATCACCTATTCGAAAATGTAGCAACATGTTTCCAACTCTTTAACACCCCAAAAATGAAGAGCACCATCATGATACCAGATGCGCTGGAGGCTTAGTTGATGAACAGGTGTGCAAGCCAAAACAATACTCCTCGTATGCACCTCCTTCCAAACCCTAATAACTGAACATAAAGTGCCTTTATGATGAAAACTTTAACTTGAGACAAAAACACTTCACTTTACAAAAGAGGCACACCTGTCATCATTTGAATGGCTTATGTTAACTTCATGTGGTCTTCTTAATGTTCCTTAGGTGTTTCCTTTGGCAAATATCTGATCCTCCCATTAAACTGTTTGTTTTCGTTCAAAAACAGCACCTACATCAGTTTCGTAGTGCGCTACGAAACTGCTGTTTTTTGTTTATACAGCTTGTATTTGCTCTGAGTTTTTCACTGCTTATACCTTCAATGGCTAAAACTCCTTTATATATGGCAGGGGTCTAGATGCCTTTAAAATAATGAAACTAAGCCAAAATTTTACAAAACTTAGAACAATACCTCTCTTTGAGCAACAACTTTATTTATCAGCTAATTGATCTAGCTGAGCCTTTAATTCTTCCACCTTCTTCCACTGACCTAGCTGTGATTCCAATTCTTTAATCCTCCTCTTCATGGCTTTGTTCTCGGCCTTTAAACACATGTTTATTTTTCTGATGCATTGGGCCTGTTTGAGAGCTGGAACCGTCCATGTGTAGACATCAGCTACTGAATCCACCTGGCTTACTAGGTTTTTACTCCCCTTTAACACAGCTTTCCGATAGTTTGCATATCTGACTGCAACCTCCCTAGTGGCTTTCTTCACCTTATCAATTTCAATCTTTTCTGCCTCCAGTTGGTCCTTTATGGCTATAACATTACCTCCTTGGGAAATAATGACTGTTCTATTGGAGTGCTTTTGCTTGCTTTTCTTTGCCACCTCTGCTCTAGACAATTTTTCAACTTCCTCTGTTCTAGGTAGTTTAGAGGCTTCCCTTACTTGTCTTCTTGTAACAGGTCTTCTTGGCTTGAGGACAAATTCACCACCGGGCTCTTCAAACCTCAGTCTCTTTGAAGCTTTAGATTTCTTAGTGCTTTCCGGTGATGATTGAGTTAAATCTATGTGCATTGGTTCAATATGCACTGGCTCCACCTGCTCAAACTCAATGGCCTCAAGCAAATCACTCAAGCTGGCTTTAGATGTAGGGCTTTCCTCAACAGCCAATGCTTTGCCCTTATCTTTACTTACTTGACTCCTTGTCCTAGCTCTAGACACTGTTTTAGATTCACTTGGTCCAGGTACAACTTTCTCATGCTTAGTTTTCTCTTTTGATGATGGCTGAGGCTGCTCTTTAATAATCAATGGCTTCACTGATTTCTTCAACTGTGACTTGGCCTTCTTTTTATCCTTTGCTTCCTTTCGAAGCTGGGCTATTGTGGGCTCTTCATCAACTGATTTTTCTCTTTCTCTAACCGACTGTGGAGTAAGCCCTGTTTTACTCTGGAAACCAGCCATGAAGATAAAAGAGTTCCAATCTCTACCAATTTTCTGAAGACCATCCAGCACTAACAGTTTTACCAAACCATGGTGAAATAATGATGTTTCACAGTCATCCTTTCTTAATTGCACTTTATCACACATTTTGCTGAGACTACGAAATAGGTAAAATGTAATATCTATGGATGCTTTACCAGTAAAATGCAACAACAACTTAAAGTGATAGGAGTAAACCTTGTTATATCTACCCTCACAGGTTAAATACTTTTGAATACATGTGAGAAGAAGAGCATAGTGCTCCTTAAGTGATGATTGAGTTAAATCTATGTGCATTGGTTCAATATGCACTGGCTCCACCTGCTCAAACTCAATGGCCTCAAGCAAATCACTCAAGCTGGCTTTAGATGTAGGGCTTTCCTCAACAGCCAATGCTTTGCCCTTATCTTTACTTACTTGACTCCTTGTCCTAGCTCTAGACATTGTTTTAGATTCACTTGGTCCAGGTACAACTTTCTCATGCTTAGTTTTCTCTTTTGATGATGGCTGAGACTGCTCTTTAATAATCAGTGGCTTCACTGAACTACCTAGAACAGAGGAAGTTGAAAAATTGTCTAGAGCAGAGGTGGCAGAGAAAAGCAAGCAAAAGCACTCCAATAGAACAGTCATTATTTCCCAAGGAGGTAATGTTATAGCCATAAAGGACCAGCTGGAGGCAGAAAAGATTGAAATTGATAAGGTGAAGAAAGCCACTAGGGAGGTTGCAGTCAGATATGCAAACTATCGGAAAGCTGTGTTAAAGGGGAGTAAAAACCTAGTAAGCCAGGTGGATTCAGTAGCTGATGTCTACACATGGACGGTTCCAGTTCTCAAACAGGCCCAATGCATCAGAAAAATAAACATGTGTTTAAAGGCCAAGAACAAAGCCATGAAGAGGAGGATTAAAGAATTGGAATCACAGCTAGGTCAGTGGAAGAAGGTGGAAGAATTAAAGGCTCAGCTAGATCAATTAGCTGATAAATAAAGTTGCTGCTCAAAGAGAGGTATTGTTCTAAGTTTTGTAAAATTTTGGCTTAGTTTCATTATTTTAAAGGCATCTAGACCCCTGCCATATATAAAGGAGTTTTAGCCATTGAAAGTATAAGCAGTGAAAAACTCAGAGCAAATACAAGCTGTATAAACAAAAAACAGCAGTTTCGTAGCGCGCTACGAAACTGCTGTAGGTGCTGTTTTTGAACGAAAACAAACAGTTTGATGGGAGGATCAGATATTTGCCAAAGGAAACACCTAAGGAACATTAAGAAGACCACATGAAGTTAACATAAGCCATTCAAATGATGACAGGTGTGCCTCTTTTGTAAAGTGAAGTGTTTTTGTCTCAAGTTAAAGTTTTCATCATAAAGGCACTTTATGTTCAGTTATTAGGGTTTGGAAGGAGGTGCATACGAGGAGTATTGTTTTGGCTTGCACACCTGTTCATCAACTAAGCCTCCAGCGCATCTGGTATCATGATGGTGCTCTTCATTTTTGGGGTGTTAAAGAGTTGGAAACATGTTTCTACATTTTCGAATAGGTGATGGAAGACAGAGACCGGAAAAACAGGGGTTTGTCTCCTAACATTATTGAACCATCAACGCATCTAGCATCCAAAGCTAGCATGGAACATTGAATCCTCCTCTCAGCTATCTCGGCCAAACTGAAAGGAGACAGGTGTCAAGGAGCAAGAAAGAATCATTCTACGAGGAGGATATAATTAGAGCTTTAGTTTAATTAGGACGCTTTAAAATTCTAGTTTAGCACTTGTTGTATTTAATGAGTCAGTTAAATAGCAGATAAGGGTAATTAGTAGCATTCATTGAGCTCCCCTCATGTTGGAGGAGGAAGCTCAAAGTAGTTAAGGAGATGTTTCTATATATAGAGAAAATTTCGATGTAATGGGGGTTGGATATTTGAGAAAACAAAGTTTATTTTGGCTTGTGTAAAAACTTATTTTCAGAAATACAAATGACTGCTTTTCTTCTCAGGATTCACACAGTGTTTCAAATGCTCAAGATATATGTGGTTTTGTTTTATCCTTTATGTTTTACAACTGTATAGATACACAATCACTCAGAATTCACTTTGCTGCTCTGATTTCCTGTGTGTATTTGTAAGTTGAGGTTTCTATGAGAGGTATTTTGAGTGTTTAAACATTACATGCCCTGACTTCTATGAATGAGTAGTTTATAGTTTGCTGAAATGATGATTAACTCCATGAGCCCAATGGAAGTCTTTGTAATGTCTGTCCAGCCAACATATGTGTTAAATTTACTTTGCAAGAGTTAGCCATCTCATCAATATTTAAAATCAATAACCCTTTGAGAGAGCCCTCTCAGGCTAAGGAGGCTAAGCCTTAGTCAAAAGTCTGGTTTGAAATAGTTACACAGAGTCTAACTGATCAGCAGCCTTTCAGTGCTTGATTTTGTGATCTTTAAGAAATTCTTTGCAGGGGTTCAAATCAAATTTAAAGTTCTTAAACCACTCTTCTCCCCCCCTTGGAATCTCAGTTACAGAAGCGATGGCCTCAGGGGACACTTGAATCTCTAGCATAGCAACTTTAGAACTCAAACTGGTGAAATTTAAGGCAAAATCCTTTGTTACCTGAGCATGGCCACCCTGCAGCTTCTCACAGAAATTCCAACAACCGGCATCCTTGAAGGCTTTCTTCACGCCTTCATCTCTTAGTGCGAGATCCAAACCTTCAGGCTCTGTTCTTTGACATTTCCCAGACCTATGCCCCTTCCTCTCCATTTGCCTTTGAAATTTCCGCACAGTCAATTACCAATAGCTCCAACTAAACTGATGTTTCAGTTCTTTTTCACTCAGGCTCACTTGCAATTCAGGCTCACTTGATAAACTCGGGCTCGCTTGCAATTCAAATATCTCATTACCCAGGCTGGTCATTTACGCAGCATTTAAGATCATCATGCAAAATCTATGCACGACAAAACCAATTTGAATAATATTAATGTGCATGCCTACAAACCTATTGGTGGAGTGATGGTTTATGAGTATTTGGGAGGTACGCCAACTGACATGAATGGACGGGAACGATGACTCAACAACTGACATGACCCTCTGAAAAATATCTGCTGCAAAATGCAGGAATCCGCGATTTCGCAGCGCGGCTAGTTTTGAATTGTCAAAATGTGCTGCGAAATGGCTTGATGGTGACATGCTGCAGAATGGCTAAACCATGATTATGCAGCGAAATTGACCAATAAGAAACTGCGCTACAAAATTACGGAAATACGCTGCAAAACTGACCAATAGGAGGCTGCGTTGCGAAATTATGGAAAGGATTGGTGATATGAATGAGACAAGACATGACTTATGAAAACATGATGGCGGAGGATGACCCATAAGATTAGAACACATTTTACATCAAACCGCTTTAAAATTCCAATCCTAAGTAAGAAACATAGAATAACAACATTTTGACACCCCCTTTTGACATTAAACTTGGACAAAAAACTATATATACAAATGTTTAAAGTTCTAAGTGATAACAGACCCAATTGAGATTAAAGCAAGGGACACTGTCCTATTAATTGGAGGAATTTTCCTATAAAGGAAACTCATCCATGCAGAAGGAATTAACTCCTTTAGGATTGCGCAATTAATTCAGAGGTCAGTGTTGTGTGTGAGGTGAGAATCATAGAGGTTGCAGCTGGAGGACTGAGGAGAAACTGCGCAAGGAAATAGGAGGCTTGGAGGACTGAAGGAAGGCATATGTGTTGTCTATTCTGTCTATGAGCAGCAGAGAGGGATTGTACTGTGAGTTGGATATCTTGAGAGCTAAAGATTTGTGTAATCCTGGGATATTTCCACTTGTATGATAATACAGATAGCGGGGTTTTTAGCTGAGGCTTTCCCCAAAGTATTCCTCTGTGTTTCATATGTATGATTTCTTATTCTCTATTATATGTGTTCCGATTGATCTTGCTCAAATTTATTAAGCTTCCGCAAAGTTTGATAGTAGAACTAGATCAAGTATTTTTCTTTAGTACATTGCATTATCAGGTGATCTACAGTGAGAATTTCTACATGGTATTAGAGCTAGCTGATCTATAGAGAATTTCTACATGGTATCAGAGCAAAGGTGATCAAAACAGAGAACAGTATACAAAGAAGGGAGAAGTTCGAAGGTTGAAATTCTTGATTGTAGGAACAAAATCGATTTCTTATCACATCTCAAAGTTCACCAATGGCGTTCAATGGCTTGAGACTCGAGTACGCCCTGGATGGCAGCTCGAATTACATAGTTTGGAAGGATTGCATGGAAGCGATATTAGAGGACAACGGTTTGAAGGACTTCATTGATCAAGAAGTCCCCAAGTCGGTAGTAGCTAATGCTCAAGAATTGGCGGAATGGAAGAAATGTGTGGCAGGAGTGAGGAGGATTCTTCTGGAGGGTGTTTGAGACCACATTGTCTCAAGTATCCATGGGAAGGAGACACCGTTTTCAATGTGGAAGACATTGAAGGATCTATATCAGAACAACAGTGACTAGAGGAAGCTCATGCTAAAGGATAAGCTTCGAAAAATCAAGTGTGAAAAGGGTGACATGATCTCTACATCTCTGAACAAGCTCACCGCCTATAGAGATGAGCTTGGAAGTGTAGGAATCACGGTAGCCAATGATGAAATGGTGAGTCTTTCTCTCCTCGGTCTTCCTAAGAGCTGGCATAGCTACCAGGACTTAGTTAATGGAAGAGAGAAACTGCTAGATTGGGAATGAATATGGTCGGATCTGATGCAGGAGGAGATTAGGAGCACCAGAGATGGTTCTTCATCCAAGGAGGATGAATAAAATCTAGCATTAGCCAGTAAGGCAAGGAAAGTGAAGGAGAAGGATTCTCATTCCAAATTGAGTTCTTCCCATGGTGGGAAGAAGATTGACAAATCTAAAGTGTGATGCTTTAATTGTCATGAGGTGGGCCATTATGCAACAAATTATCCATTGAAGAAATCCAAGAAGGGATCCTTGGAAGGATCTGAAGGTGAGGCCCTAGCCTCTCAGTTTGAATTGGATTTTACCCTCATTGCATGCATGGTTTCATCGATGATGAGTTGTGGTTGGTTTCTTGACAGTGGAGCCTCATTCCACATGACCGATGATAAGATTTTGTTCAATACCTTGGAGGAGAAAGACCTCCAGATGCGCATAGAGATGGGTAATGATGAAAAGTATAGTGTTTCAGGAGTGGGCATGGTTTCTTTTCAGAAGGAGCATGGAGCTCTCATTACCTTGACATGTGAAGTATGTGCTTAGACTGAAGAAGAACTTGGTATCGATCGTGATGCTGGAGGACAAAGGCTACGATGTTGTCTTTAGTAAGGGAAAGGTTTTCCTTAGACACATCACCATGAGACAGGTGAAGCACATTGGTTCACGAGTCAAGAACCTGTATGCTCTTGAGGTTCAATATGCATGCAAATCCTTGAGGAGCAAGGCAACCGTTGGAGACTTGGTTGTTGAGAGGGAGAGTACATTACCTCTCAACATGCAGTGCAAGAAGAAGTCTCAAATAATTGTGGAGGAGCCACAGTTGGTGAAGCAACTTCAGGAGGTTGTGGAGTAGCCACAATTGGAGAAGCTGAGAGGAGACTGATTCGAGGCATCCACTCATGTAGAGACCTCCAGTAAGGGGAAATTTCGAGCCAAGTGGGCGATCACATGCAGCCATACCTCCAGGTGTGAGGTGGGGCAATGTGAAGTGATAGTCCCAAGAGGGCTAAAATAGGGGTAGGATCCTTGAGGTACCCAGCCTCTTTGATTAGACCTTGCTATGAGAGCCCCGACGAGGAGTAGCAAGACTAGCTGAGTGGGTGGAGACAAATGCAGATGGATCGGCAAAGGGAGCTTCAACATCAGAGGGTGTTTCTAGCCCAACAGGGAGGTTAGTTGGGAGATCAGTTACTTACTTTCAGTAACTGAGTTGCAGTGCAGTAGTGGGCACACAATGCAAAATGATGAGAGGAGGTGCAGTGCAGATGCATGCTGGGAGATAGGACCAACAGCAGCACAAATATAGCAAGAGGAATCAGTGTGATTGATGTGGTCAGAGATCAAAGTGATAGAGGCTAGAGCAGTCAGATACTGAAGAGCACAGAGGTGTATAGTTTTTAGTCGACAAAGGCAATAGAAGTCAGAGACTTTGATGACAGAGGCATCATTTTGATTCAGGTTGTATATTTTTTGTTTCTGGAGTTGCTGCAACAAAAACACGTGAGAGAAGTGTTGTATGCTGAACATTGAAAAGGTTCAGGATCGGGTTTGAGTTGAATGCCTTTCTTGTTGAGAGGGAGTGTTGAAAATAGCAACAAGAAATGCTAAAAATAGAATTTCTATAAATAGCATTTCAGGATATACTCCAACTGTGTTGGAAATAGCAAAAAATAGAAATGCTAAAAATAACATTGCTATAAATAGAATTTCAGGATATATTCCAATTTTGATTTCTCCTTGAATCAAAATTGAGAATTAAAATTTGAATTTAGTCTCACTAGCTATTTGAAAAATAATTAATTAAATTCATCTTGAGTTAATTAGTTGGAGAAAATCAAACATGAAGTCTTTTTAAAGACATGCAACAGTTATCACTTTGATTGAGGAAGTTATCCCTTAATCAAGGAGATAAGGATAAGTTGTATTTGAGTTGTAATTAGTTAGCTTAGTTAACTGAGTTAAGTCTAGTTAAATTATTTCCAAACAGTTGGAGGAACTAATTGTGAGTTCAGTCAATTATTGCATGCATGCATGCAACTAGTGTTCTCCAGATAACTGAATATTCCCTCATAAATAACTCATGCATGTCAGTTCAAACAAAGACCCAGTTGAGATTAAAGGAAGGGAAAATGTATTATCAGTTGGAGGAATCTTCCTATAAAGGAAACTCATCCATGCAGACGGAATTAACTCCTTTGAGATTGTGCAGTTAATTCAGAGGTCAATGTTGTGTGTGAGGTGAGAATCACACAGGTTGTAGTTGAAGGACCCAGGAGAAACTGCGCAAGGAAATAGGAGGCTTGGAGGACTGAAGGAAGGCATATGTGTTGTCTATTCTGTCTATGAGCAGCAGAGAGGGATTGTATTGAGAGCTAGATAGCTTGAGAGCTAAATCTTTGTGTAATCCTAAGATATTTCCACTTGTTTGATAATACAAATAGCAAGGTTTTTAGCTGAGGTTTTCCTTAGATTATTCTTCTGTGTTTCATATGTGTGATTTCTTCTTCTCTATTATATGTGTTTTGATTGATCTTGCTCAAATTGATTAATCTTTCGCAAAGTTTGATAGTAGAAGTAGATCAAGTATTTTGCTTTAATACATTGCATTATCAGGTGATCTATAGTGAGAATTTCTACACTTGGAAGTGTGGGAATAACTACTATCGATGATGATATGGTTAGCCTGACTCTCCTTGGCCTTCCAAAGAGCTGGAATAGCTACCAGGACTCTGTGAATGGAAGGGAGAAACTGTTGTATTGGGAACGATAGTGGTCGGATCTTATGCAGGAGGAGATCAAGAGGAGCACATGAGATGGTTCTTCATCCAAGGATGATGATGAAGAAAATTTATCCTTAGTGAGTAAGGCAAGGAAAGAGAAGGGGAAGGCATCCCATTCCGAATCGAATTCTTCTCATGGAGGGAAGAAGGTAGACAAGTCTAAAGTGAGATGTTTTAATTGTCACAAGATGGGTCATTATGCGACTAATTGCCCATCGAAGAAGTCTAAGAAGGAATCCTCGGAAGGATTGGAAGGTGAGGCGTTAGCCTCTCAGTTTGATATTGACTTCACAGTCATCGCATGCATGGTGTCATCGATGATGGGTTGTGGTTGGTATCTTGACAATGGAGCCTCATTCCACATGACAGGGGATAAAAGTTTATTTAGTACCTTGGAGGAGAAATACCTCAAGATGTGCATCGAGATGGGTGATGACGAAAGGTTTAGTGTTTCAGGATTGGCACGGTTGCATTTTAGAGGGAGCATGGAGCTCTTATCACCTTCACCGATGTGAAGTATGTGCCTGGACTGAAGAAGATCTTGGTATCGGTCACGATGTTGGAGGACAAAGGCTACGATGTTGTCTTTAGTAAGGGAAAGTTTTTACTTAGACACATCACCACGAGATAGGTGAAACAGATCAGTTCACGAGTCAAGAACCTGTATGCTCTTGAGGTTCAAGATGCATGCAAATCCTTGAGGAGCAAGACAAATGTTAGAGACTTGGTGGTTGAGAGGGAGAGTAAATTACCTCTCAACATGCAGTCTAGAAGAAGTCTTAGACAAGTGTGGAGGAGCCACAATTAGAGTTAGCAGAGGGATCACATGCAGCCATACCTCCAAGTGTGAGGTGGGGAGATGTGAAGTGATAGTTTCAAGAAGGCTGAAATTGGGCAGGGTCCATTGAAAAGTTTTATCTCATGGATCGTACCTTGCTACAACAACCTAAAGTACATATTAGCGGGAGGAATCACTGGGATTGATGCAATCAGAGATCAAACTGACAGAGGCTAGAGCAGTCAAATACTAAAGAGCGCAAAGAAGGATTGACAACAGTGCAGAAAGGTTGAGTCAGCAGAAGCACAAAGTTTTTAGTTGACAAAGGCAATAGCAATCAGAGACTTTGATGACAAATGCATCATACTGATTCAGGTTGGATTTATTTTTTTTGGAGTTGTTGGAGAAACAACACTAGAGAAAAGTGTTGCATGCAAAACATTCCAAGGGTTCAAGATCGAGATCGAGTTGAATTCCTTTCTTGTTGAGAGGGAGTGTTGAAAATAACAACAAGAAATGATAAAAATAGAATCCAAAATATTCCAATTTTAATTTGTCCTTGAATTAAAATTGTGAATTAAAATCGAATTTAGTCTCACCAGCTGCTTGGAAATAATTAATTAATTCATTATGGATTAATTAGTTGGATAAATTCAAGTTAGAATTCTTTCTGAAGTCATGCAACAATTATCCCTTAAATTAAGGAGATTATCCCTTAATTAAGGAGATAAGAATGAGTTATATTTGAGTTGTAATTAGTTAGCTCAGTTTACTGAGTTAAGTCCAGTTAAATTAGTTCCAAACTGTTTGAGTAACTAATTGTGAGTTATTAGTCAGTTGATGCATGCATGCACTCAACTAGTGTACTCTAGATAACTAAAGAATCCCTCATCAGAAACTCATGCATGTCTGTTTTGAGAAAGACCCAGTTGAGCTAAATGTCAAGAAAAGGTTACTATCAGTTGCATGTGTTCTCCTATAAAGGAAACTCATCCATGCAGTCAAAGAAAAGGTTCCTTAAGGATTGCACAATTCTGACATTGTGTTAGAGAAGTGTGTGAGAGCAATGTTACACTGGGTGAAGGAGATCATCCCAAAGGTAACTGCGCAAGGAAACAGGAGCTTGGAGGGAAGAGGAGAAGGCTTGTGAGAAGCCAAGTTTGCCTATGAGCATCCAGGAGTATTGTACTGAGAGCTGGCTAGCTATGAGAGCTAAGGCTATGTATAATTTTGATGCATTTCCACCTTGTATGATAATAAAAATAGTGGGGTTTTTAGCTGAGGCTTTCCCCTGAGTATTCGTCTGTGTTTCATGTGAAATGATTCTTCTTCTGGTTATATGTGTTCAACTCGATTCTTGCTCTATCTTTAAGCTTCCAAAAATTGATAGTAGAAGTAGATTATAGTATTTTTCTTTGGTATATTGCATTATCGAGTTAATCTACAGTCATATTTTCTACATGGTATCAAAGCTAGCTGATCTATAGAGAAATTTCTCCATGGTATCATAGCTAACTGATCTATAGAGAAATTTCTACATGGTATCAAAGCCTAGTTTATCGGAGTAGTGAACAACATACAGAGAAGAGAATTATAAGTTTGAAGTTTGGGGTTGCAGGTGCAAATCGAATTCCTATCACACTTCAAGGTTGGCCAATGGAATTCTATGGCTTGAGACTTGAGTATGCCTTGGAAGGCAGCTCAAATTACATAGCATAGAAAGATCGCATCGACGCTCTATTAGAAGACAATGTCTTGAAGGATATCATTGATCGAGAAATCCAAAAGCCAGGTTCAACTAATGCAAAAGAGTTGGTTGAGTGGAAGAAGTGTGTGGTGAGAGTGAGACGGATCATCCTTGAGGGAGTTCGAGACCATATTGTCTCGAGTCACCATGGGAAGGATACCCCATATTCAATTTGGAAGACATTGAAGGACCTTTACCAGAACAATAGCAACCAGAGGAAATTGGTGCTCAAGGATAAGCTTCAAAGAAGCAAGATGGAGAACAACGATACTATTTCCACATATCTAAACAAGCTTACCACCTATAGAGATGAGCTTGGAAGTGTGGGAATAACTACTGCTGATGATGATATGGTCAACCTCGCTCTCCTTGGCCTTCCAAAGAGATAGAATAGCTACCAAGACTCTATGAATGGAAGGGAGAAACTGCTAGATTAGGAATGACTGTGGTCATATCTCATGTAGGAGGAGATCAGGAGGAGCACACGAGATGGTTCTTCATCCAAGGATGATGATGAAGAAAATATGGCCTTAGCGAGTAAGGCAAGGAAAGGTAAGGGGAAGGTGTCACATTCTGAAATGAATTCTTCTCATGGAGGGAAGACGGTTGACAAGTCTAAAGTGAGATGCTTTAATTGTCACGAGATGGGTCATTATGCAACTAATTTCCCATCGAAGAAGTCAAAGAAGGGATCCTTAGAAGGATCAGAAGGTGAGGCATTAGCCTCTCAATTTGAGATGGACTTCACTCTCATTGCATGCATAGTGTCATTGATGATGGGTTGTGGTTGGTATCTTGATAGTGGAGCCTCATTCCACATGACCAACGATAAAATTTTATTCAATACCTTGGAGGAGAAAGACCTCAAGATGTGCATCGAGATGGGTGACGATGAAAGGTTTAGTGTTTCAGGACTAGGCATAGTTGCTTTTCAGAGGGAGCATGGAGCTCCTATCACCTTGACCAATGTGAACTATGTGCCTGGACTGAAGAAGAACTTGGTATCGGTCACGATGTTGCAAGACAAAGGTTATGATGTTGTCTTTAGTAAGGGAAAGGTTTTCCTTCGACACATCACCACGAGACAGGTGAAACAGATCGGTTCATGATTCAAGAACCTGTATTCTCTTGAGGTTCAATATGCATCCAAAGCCTTGAGGAGCAAGTAAAATGTTAGAGACTTGGTGGTTGAGAGGGAGAGTAAATTACCTCTCAACATGTAGTCCCAGAAGAAGTCTTAGACAATTATGGAGGAGCCATAATTAGAGTCAGCAGAGGGATCACATGTAGCCATACCTCCAGGTGTGAGGTGGGGCGATGTGAAGTGATAGTCTCAAGAAGGCTAAAATTGGGCAGGGTCCATTGAGAAGTTTTATCTCATGGATCGTACCTTGCTATGGGAGCCCAAAGTACATAGTAGCGGAAGGAATTAGTGGGATTGATGCAGTCAAATATCAAAGTGACAGAGGCTAGAGCAGTCAGATACTAAAGAGCACAGAGAAGGACTGATAATAGTGCAAAAAGGCTGAGTCAGCAAAAGTGAAAAGTTTTCAGTTGACAGAGGCAATAGCAGTCAAAGATTTTGATGATAGATACATCATTCTGATTCAGGTTGGATTTTTTTTCTTTTTGGAGTTGCTAGAGCAACAACACTAGAGAGAAGTGTTGCATGTAGAACATTCCAAAGGTTCAGGATTGAGATCGAGTTGAATTCCTTTCTTGTTGAGAGGGAGTGTTGAAAATAGCAACAAGAAATGATAAAAATAGAATCCAGAATATTCCAATTTTAATTTGTCCTTGAATTAAAATTGTGAATTAAAATTGAATTTAGTCTCACCAGTTGCTTGGAAATAATTAATTAATTCGTTATGGATTAATTAGTTGGATAAATTCAAGTTAGAAGTCTTTTTGAAGTCATGCAATAGTTATCCCTTAAATTAAGGAGATTATCCCTTAATTAAGGAGATAAGAATGAGTTATATTTGAGTTGTAATTAGTTAGCTCAGTTTACTAAGTTAAGTCCAGTTAAATTAGTTCCAAATTGTTTAAGGAACTAATTGTGAGTTATCAGTCAGTTGATGCATGCATGCACTCAAATAGTGTACTCTAGATAACTGAAGATTCCCTCATCAGAAACTCATGCATGTCTATTTTGAGAAAGACCCAATTGAGCTAAATGTCAAGGATAGGTTACTATCATTTGCATTTGTTTTCCTATAAAGGAAACTCATCCATGCAGTCAAAGAAAAGGTTCCTTAAGGATTGCGCAGTTTTGACAATGTGTTAGAGCAGTGTGTGAGAGCAATGTTACACTGGGTGAAGGAGATCATCCCAGAGGTAACTGCAAAAGGAAGTAGGAGCTTGGAGGGCAGAGGAGAAGGCTTGTGAGAAGCCAAGTTTGCCTGTGAGCATCCAGGAGGATTGTACTGAGAGCTGGCTAGCTATGAGAGCTAAGGCTTTGTATAATTCTGATGTATTTCCACCTTGTATGATAATACAGATAGTGGGGTTTTTAGCTGAGGCTTTCCCCTAAGTAATCTTCTGTCTTTCATGTGCATTGATTCTTCTTTTGGTTATATGTGTTCACCTCGATTCTTGCTCTATCTTTAAGCTTCCGCAAATTGATAGTATAAGTAGATTATAGTATTTTTCTTTGGTTTATTGCATTATCAAGTTAATATACAGTTAGATTTTCTACATTTTTGAGCAGAGTTTTTCAAAAATCCCGTTTGGGTGGATTGGTATGAGATCCATTTATTGGGGAGGAGGTCGGGCAGTCAAACCCCGCCCCCTCCCATTTTACATAAAAAAAAAATTAATTTTAGAAGGGAGGTCGAGTTGGGCCTGCCTTGGGCGGCCTACCCACCTCACCTTCGCTCTAATGGCGGCCCATATCCCTATTCACGTGGGTGGTGGTTGTTTAATGGGGGTTGGGTCTCTGCCCCAAGGGCTAGCCCACTGTCTTATTTGCTACGCTGTGTAATGGTTCCATGGTATGGGGGGAGGGGCTGGGGTAGTGGCCTAGCCCTCCATAATATTAGATATGATAAGTGTTGGGGTGGCGGGGTTGGTGGCTTGCCACCCTTTTCTTTTAATAATTTTTGTTTTAATATAAAAATATGCCCATTTTGAAAATCCGGAATTTGGACCGAAGGAGACTTTTTAACGAGGTGAAAGTTTCACCTGGAATTTCGCAGGAGATGCCCTGGTTCCGTCAGCTGGAAAAATTCCAAATTATGTCGCCATTAATCCTGCCCAGTCAGCAAAAGTCAACCAAAACTTTGACTACCTCTATCTTCCTCATCCGAACTCGGATTGGAGTGTCGTTCATACCGTTGGAATCATGGTGATGAGCACTTCGATATGATGTCAAGTTAATCATCTTTATGCCACTTTGAATTTTGATCCTTTTCCATGCCACTGGTGTCTGGAGATCCACCTGGATCACCTCACCCCAGGAAGAGCATCTCTTGTACCTAAACGAATTGATGAGACTCGCAGTCTTGCTGCTCTGGTGATTGAAGCACAGAAAAAGCGGGTCAAATCCCACTTTGATCAGTCTGTCTCTCCTCGAGCCTTTTCTGAGGATGATTTGGTTCTTTTGTCTGATCAGGATAGTGATAAGCTTGTAGAAATTTTGAATAATATGACACTTATTCACAGAGATTATCCCGATTATACACTATTGCGGAATACATGCACAACACATAACCTCCTCTACGTTGATCATCAATTTTGCGGAATTAAAAACAATGAAACACCAACCGCATGCGCACATTAACACAGTATGTAACCCGAGGAAAGCATATAGCTGAAAACCCCACACTATTTGTATATTATAATGATTGAGAACATGTAACAATACATAGTACAATACTCCTCACAAGTACTCAATACTATCTCCACATGTTACACACAAACTAGCTCAGATCTGAATCAATCACAGGTTCAAATTTCCTCCACTGCTTGCTTGCCTCCACTGCACAATCCTGCATGAGAATAGTGATGAATGGCTGAACCAAACTCGTATTTCCTTGGCTGAACCACGCAATCCTCATTGGCAATACTCAATCCATGCATGTGCAAAATCTCATGCACAACTATAGTCACAACTGATAGCAATCTCAACCTCTAACACCTGTCTCCACTGAACTGTCCATGCACTGAGTTAACTGATGTATTCTTTAGTTGCTTTATGAGTTAATAATTAGTGAATTAATTTAACAATTAATTCACATCACTCATCACTAGGGTATTCTGCAGTTAGACTAAATACAACTAGTTTAACCAAGTCAAACTGAACACAACTCCATCAACTCCACAATCAACTCCACCAAAACCAATCACATGAGTTCTATCTGAAGTCCACCATGCAATAGCTCAACTGACCCACAAGAAAAGTGTATTTCCTTCTGACAGCTGCATGTGCCACATCCATAGCTCGAACTGAAGTACTCCAAGAGGATAAGATAATGTTTATAGTCCAAATATTATTAAGAGCTAATAATATTCGACTGTTCTATTTTTAGCCTGGCACTCTAAAAATAGACTCCGCCCATATGTCTAAAAATAGAAGTCCATCTATTTTTACCAACATGACCAATCATCCACAAATAGCATCCTGCAACTCATAGACCATGATCCATATGTCTAAAAATAGACTTTACGCCAAAAATAGCCTACGGGCCCACTTAGTGAAGGCGACTCCTTTTCACTAAGCTCCATCATCTTGTTGCATTTTCAACACTCCCTCTCAACAAGATATGGATTATCTGCAACCCATATCCTTCAACTCTAGAATGTTCTGCATGCAAGACATTTGCCCGGTTCACTTTATCCAACAACACTTGGAACAAAAACACTCCCAACTGACCACTCTGTTGGGCTAGGAACATACTCTGATGCTGAAGCTCTACCTGCTGCTGACAAGTTCTCCCTCTCTGACATCTATGCTACTACAACATCTCCATGCATCTCGCACCATTGCACACTTCTATGTGCCACCTAGCACTATGCAAAACACTTTTGCCTCTCGCATTGCTGCAGCCTGCTAGCTATGGACTGTCCTGGGATTCCCTACACTGTCACTCTCTCTACCGCTCCATCCGCATCTGTCTCTACCCAATCAGTTAGTTCCTGCTACTCCACATCGGGGCTCCTGTAGCAAGGTCTCATCCAAGAGGTTGGGTACCTCAAGGATCCTGCCCCTCCTCCTTGGGATGATCACTCTATATCGCCCCACCTCCTACCTGGAGGTATGGCTGCATGTGATCCCTCAGCCCACCTGGCTCGAAGTTTTCCCCTACTAGAGGTCTGTGCATGACTAGATGTCTCTACTCGATCTCCTCTCAGCTTCCCTTGTTGTGGCTACTCCACAACCTCCTGAAGCTGCTGCACCAATCGTGGCTCCTCCACAATTGTCTGAGACTTCTTCTGGCTCTGCATGTTGAGAGGTAATATACGCTCCCTCTCAACCACCAAGTCTCCATCAGTTGCCTCGCTAGTCAAGGCTTTTCATGCATCTTAAACCTCAAGAGCATACAGGTTCTTGACCCGTGAACCAATCTGCTTCACCTGTCTAGTGATGATGTGTCTAAGGAAAACCTTTCCCTTACTAAAGACTACATCACAGCCTCTGTCTTCCAACATCGTGATCGACACCAAGTTTCTCTTCAGTCCTGGTACATACTTGACATCGGTCAAGGTAAGGTGAGCTCCATGCTCCCTCTAAAAAATAATCGTGCCTACACCTAAGACACTATACTTCTCATCATTACCCATCACTATGAGTATCTAGAGATCTTTCTCCTCCAAAGTACTGAACAAACTCTTGTCACCGGTCATGTGGAAAGAAGCTCCACTATTAATAAACCAACCACTTCCCACCATGGATGAAACCATGCATGCGAAGAGTGTGAAATCCAACTCAAACTGTGAAGCAAGTGCCTCACCTTCAGATCCTTCATCGGATCCCTTCTTGGATTTCTTCTTTGGGGAATTAGTAGCATAATGGCCCACCTCATGACAACGAAAGCATCTCACCTTCGACTTGTCAACCTTCTGCCCATCATTGGAAGAACTGGATTCAGAAAGAGAACCCTTCTCATTTCCATTCTTCACCTTACTCGCTAAGGCACAGTTCTCCTCATCATGCATGCATGATGAACTGTCTCTGGTGCTCCGTCTCATCTCCTCCTACACAAGATCCGACCAAAGTCTCTCCCATCCTAGCAATTTCTCCCGACCATTGACAGAGTCCTGATAGGAATGCCAACTCTTCAGAAGACCAAGGAGAGCCAAGCTCACCAAGTCCTCATCATCAACAGTCACCCCCACACTTCCTAGCTCATCCCAGCATTGGGTGAACTTCGTGAGATACCTGGGCATACTGTCTCCATTCTCACACTTAATGTTTCTGAGTTTATCCTTGAGCGCCAACTTCCTCTGGTCGCTCTTGCTTTGGAATAAATCTGTCAACGCTTTCACATCAAGTATGGAGAAGCCTTTCCATGCAGGTTGGATACAATGTGATCCTTCACGCCCTCCAACAGAATCCTTTGACACTTTGCTGTCTTCTTTTGCCAAGCCACAGCTTTAGCAGCATCAGTAGGTTTTGGGACCTCAGCCTCTATGAACTCCTTCAACCCATTGTCATCTAGCACCACCTCCATCCTATCTTTCCATGCAATATAATTCGAGTTGCCTTCAAGGGCATACTCCAATTGCAATCCGTTGAAAGACATTTCAACTTTGACACCAAGAAAACACTACTGCAAATTCGAATTCCACCAGCTCAAAACTCAACCGCTTCTGATCTAAAATTCATGAGAACAAAGTATTTCTCATATAGAGATTGACTGTATGGGCTTTTACCGGATATCTCACCTTCCAAAAGAAGGATGAATCCAGAGGCTACCTGGCCCGATTACAGACTCTGCCTGAAGAAATAAAATGTAAACACTTTCTAAATAATAGATCTGATGATAAAATCTGCTCTGATACAATGTAAAAATTTTGAATAATATGACACTTATTCAAAGAGATTATCCTGATTATACACTATTGCGGAATACAAGCACAATACATAACCTCCTCTACGTTGATCATCAATTTTGCGGAATTAAAAACAATGAAACATTAATCGCATGCACACATTAACACAGTATGTAACTCGGGGAAAGCATACAGCTGAAAACCCCACACTATCTGTATATTATAATGATTGAAAACATGTAACAATACATAGTACAATACTCCTCACAAGTATTCAGTACTATCTCCACCTGTTACACACAAACTAGCTCAGATCTGAATCAATCACAAGTTCAAATCTCCTCCGCTGCTTTCCTGCCTCCACTGCACAATCTTGCATGAGAATAGTGATGAATGGCTAAACCAAACTCGTATTTCCTTGGCTGAACCATGTAATCCTCGTTGGCAATACTCAATCCATGCATGTGCAAAATCTCATGCACAACTATAGTCACAACTGATAGCAATCTCAACCTCTAACACCTGTCTCCACTGAACTGTCCATGCACTGAGTTAAATGATGTATTCTTTAGTTGCTTTATGAGTTAATAATTAGTGAATTAATTTAACAATTAATTCACATCACTCATCACTAGTGTATTCTGCAGTTAGACTAAATACAACTAGTTTAACCAAGTCAAACTGAACACAACTCCATCAACTGCACAATCAACTCCACCAAAACCAACCACATGAGTTCTAACTGAAGTCCACCATGCAATAGCTCAAATGACCCACAAGAAAAGCGTATTTCCTTTTGACAGCTGCATGTGCCACATTCGTAGCTCGAATTGAAGTGCTCCAAGAGGATAAGATAATGTTTATAGTCCAAATATTATTAAGAGCTAATAATATTCGACTGTTCTATTTTTAGCCTGGCAGTCTAAAAATAGACTCCGCCCATATGTCTAAAAATAGAAGTCCATATATTTTTACCAACATGACCAATCATCCACAAATAACATCCTGCAACTCATAGACCATGATCCATATGTCTAAAAATAGGCATAGTCTAAAAATAGACTTTGCGCCAAAATTAGCCTGCGGGCCCACTTAGTGAAGGCAACTCCTTTTCACTAAGCTCCATCATCTTGTTGCATTTTCAACAAAGCTAGGGGCAAGCAAGTTCAAACCCATGTGGCATGGGCCCTACATTGTTAAACGTATATTACAGAAAGGGGCCTATGAGCTCATTGACTATGAAGGAAATCTTAGACAAGCCCCGCAACGGGCTTTATCTCAAAAAGTACTATGCTTAGGCCATCTTGCATGGTTACTTTTGTACAATAGTGTGTCATTCATTTTTGTACAGTGTGGTTTGGTGTGTTATTTTGCATGCAAATTCTTTGCTTATTATGTTTTTTCCTGCTTTGTAGATGTTGGTGTCCCCTCCCGTCGATTTCATTGATGGTTCTTGCCATAGTACCTAGAATCTATCATCCACGGCATGGGTCATCTATGACCCCCATGGTGAGTTGATTAATGTTCAAGGTATATGTCTAGGTTGAACAACTAATAACATCGCTGAGTGTAGCACAGTGATCTAATTGTTGTCAGAAGCTATTTCTCTTGGCATCTGGAATTGGTTGTCAACCTTGATTCACAGCTTCTTGTTCTTCAACTCAATGGGCAATATTACATAGAAACACTCAGATATTGAGAATGTATCTACATATTTGTCTGCTAGAGAGAAATTTTGATTACATTACACATCATCATATTCCTAGGCACCTAAATACATTAATGTATGCCTTAGCTAATTATGTGTTGGATAGACATTTGCGAAACATGTGAAACTCAAAAAAAAAAAAACATTTGTACCATAGTAAGCAATGAAGTATAGCACATATATATATGTGTGTGTATGTGTGTGTGTGTGTGTGTGTGTGTGTGCCGGTAATGTTTTTCATACATCAAAACCTCAAAAAAAAATAATATGTGTGTTCAAAATACATCAGTGGCTTGCAGTCCCCAAAAATATGGAATTCTAGACCTATGCACTAAACAACATGATGCTCATGATAGCATGTAACTACTCGAACTACGCGAGCCAGTAGTCGGTGAATCCGATCTGACACCCCCACCATATGCCTCTGGTACTGGCATGGAACATCACCCATCTGAACATACTCTGGGATCCTATGGATCAAACCCTCGAGATTCTGCGCACTCTCCTCCTCGTTGTCACTTCCCTCCTGATAAGGAGTGACATCAAACTGCTGAGCAACGCGCCTAGCAATCGGGGACATCCCAGCAGGGCATTCTAGTCCAACATCTGCATTCATAAAATCAAAGTTTCATGAACACATATATTTAAAAAATAGTGAAAAACATCAAAAAACTAAAAATTGTTTGTTTTTACCTCCATAACTAAAATCCTCCCCTTCTGGGAGCGGCATATCCGAATCTCCATGGAAGTTAGTACCGTTGTAAGGCCAATCCTCCACTACGATCAGCTGTCATTGTAGCCACGAGAAAAAGGCAGGGTTGTAGGACATCTGTTGGCCCCCTGTAGCCCTGGGCATCAACTCACTCCAACGAACCATCCATGGGTCTTAAGGCATCGGCGGATCTACCTCAATCAGCTGGTATTAGAACAACAAAACCTGCTCTAAGAAGAAGGTCACTAGCACAGATCCAAAGCAAAACTGCTTCAAGTGTCCCGCCTTAGCTTTTGATAGCTGCCACTTCATGTTGATTTTCATTGCTTCTGCCCAGTTAAAGATGGTGGGCGCCATGCAATCGATAGCATACTGAAACTTCAACTTGTTGGTCTCATGCGGCGCTTGGGACCCAACCACTCTATTGATAGTCAACAGTAGCACTCTCAACAAAAGATCCCGAATAGCCATGATCTTGATCTTGCCACTTTTGGATTTGAGAGCTTCTGGGAAATGTTCGGCAAGTAGCATAGTCATGCTTGCCCCAATCGACCTCAATCCATATAGGTTGACTGGTTCGCCTCTCCGGGACATTCTTGTGATGAAATAAATATCTGAAGTCTCCAACTCCAGCTCTTGGTCACCGATGATGAAAATTCCCCGATTTATGTCCCAGAGACTAATCAAGTACCGTAGCAACTTAGGTTGGGCCCGTATAACTGTTGTAAGAAATAATTTTAGGAGCCTACAGTTCCTCAAAACCTCCAAGAAATTTGGATCAGCTATTGCTTGAGTATCAATATCCTCATGCTCACGTTCTTTCCAATCTCCCATTTTTCATGATTTCTTCCTGTAAAAACCATGTAATCAAGTCAATGATCATCCTTGGCCGGAAAAATTTGGGTTCAAATGAATGAATTGAGCAAGTAACATACAATTTTTTTCTCACGATGTCGGCGCGTGACTGTTTTAAAAATGGTGGCGCCAACGGCGCAGTTGGCAATCTTAGCCACCCCCGATCAGCGCAATTCCGTGCCCGAAAATCGCGTCGACCGAGGGCGAAAAAGTTTGGCCAAAAGCTCCCCATAAAACCAAAAAAATGGATATAAATAGGAAAAATCAGTATGAAAATGGAGCTTAAGGTCTCGGCTCTTACCTGCAACTGACGGCTCGGCGAATGACCTCTCGGATCTCCTGCAATCTGCTCCAGAATAATTAGGGCACAAATGCGTAAAAAGCTCTTCACACAAAGGTAAAATGGTAAATGGTAAAAAATGATTACTTTTTCCCCATTTTATTCATTTTTTCATGAAATATTAGGGTTTTTGAGTAATTTTGACCTATTTTGCCTCAAAACTAGATAATGCGTTTACCTTTTCTTGTGTAGTGATAGGTGATGGATTGTCAATGATGGTATTGGAGTCATGTTTTAGCTGTTATCTCGACTCGTAAATCTCAAATGAAAATATTGCCGAGTATTTTTCCCTTTCTGAGTCGTAAAAGAGAATGAAATGGGGGTTCTACTTCAAGCTCTTTTCTGACTCTTTAGACATGAAAAGATTGCCAAGCTCTTGTCGTTTTGAACTCATTAAAGGCTATGAAACGTCATGCACCTAGTATACGTTTACCCAATTTTCAGGCTGGGATGCACTATTTATGAAAAAGGTACTCCTTGAATGAAATGGTCAAGCAGTTCTCTCAAGCATTGTTTTCTACCTTTTCGGGCTCTAAAAACACAAATGTACGAAAAGGGACCATGTGGAGATTTCTTTTCCGTGTCTTTTTCAAACTCTCTGGACATGAAAAAGATACCGAGTTACCCCTTTGTCGGACTCGTTAACACATTAAACGACATTAGATTCATCATCATGACGAACATGAGCTTCTCCTTCTTAGGGCTCATTAAACTTACTAGGTCGGATTCATCTGAAGGATGAACTTATAGTGCGAGCACATGTTATCCCCTTCAGGCTTGTGATAAAAAATATTTGGGGTACCTGCCAGAAATGGTGGGAGGAAAATGGGAAATTTTATCAGTTGTGTTAGCAGCTCACTCTTGAACAAGACACTTTCTATTTCGTGTCGGGTTGGGATGTCCTCCTTTCATCATTGACCTTCCTGGGTTGGGCCACTCATTTTTTCCTTCCATTTGGTCTCTGCCACATCATCTTGACCACTGATCCTATGGATCCAAAAGTTGCCAAACTCTAGAATCGTGTCGCCGATATGTTCAAGAGTTAGTCCCTCTATATGTACACTTACTCCTAATTCTCTGTATCATCTAAAATCATTTGCATCCCTTTGTCTTGTGTCGATGATGTGGGATACATCATGGCCCTCCTTCGACACGGTCGCTTCCTGTCGACTTTAGCTCAATATCTAGGAAGATTACTGAGAGACTCCCTTCCAGTACCTTAGAGCTTGCATGCCCTAATGGAAATTTATTTGCACTCGATGACAAGGTCACATCATTGGCTTTCGATCGAGTGATTTTACGAGTGTTCGACATTAGTACCTTTATTCACATTTCATGAACTATGCTGCCAGTACCTTGAGAGCCATTGTCATTATTGGTGGTTTCTCTTGTGCTTGTTAACAATTCACATCATTGACCGGTAATCAAGAAACTTCTTAGCATGTTCGACTTCAACAGATTCATTCACATGTTAGGATTTGTACTTTGATCGGGTCATTTGGAGTGCAAGACCCTGGGCTAAGATTACACAAGTCCAGGTTGCAAGGTGATGTGACATGGTCATGTTGATATACATGTCTCTTTCAGATGGATGGTTGCGACCATACCATGAGTTGTTATATGTGATCCTTCTCATTATTGGGTGGCTATGACCATACCTTGGTTTCATTATGATCCTTTCTGCTAGATGGTTGCACCCATGCCTTGGATCCATTTACATGATCATTCTCTGGATGGCTGCGTCCATACCATGATTCATGTATTATTATTCATAGTTTTCAGTGATGTATATGTATCTATGCTTTCTTGCAGGTTTTTCGATGATGGACTCTGGTTCCCCATTCCCACTTGTAAATCATTTCACCCCTTACTCTAGTTCGGCCTTCACGTTTTAGGGGGCATCTGTTACACAACATTTTGTCATTGTCCCTGTACTCCCTGTCTATGATCCTGGAGGACCTCTATAGTGTACCCAACATGCTTTCCTATCATGAAGAAACTCCCATTGTGTCCCTCTTCATGAGTAGAACAATTCCCTTTTTGCATCATTTCCTAAAAATATTCTGTCTATCCCAGTTTACAAGACCGACGGTAATGACCTGTGTCCTCCTCGCACCAATATGCAAGGATTACAACTGTCCCTAGCGTCGATCAAGTCGATTGAGCCCTCTGTCAGCCGTACCGATCCTTTTTTGGAAATTTTTTAAATATGGAGCTAAAGCTTCCAGCTCTAGAAGCTTCATAACAGAAGTATGGTAAATGGTTAGGCCAGATGGAATCAAGGAGGTCAACTTGGGATCCTTTCCCCTATTAGGATGGAACTAATCCAATAGATAATGACTTCTCCCATGAGAAGAGGAACCATCTCCCCTCCATCCAAGCTATATAAACCTCTCTTCTTCCCAAGCACAAGCTAGTTCTAAATAAGTTCTGGTTGAAGTTTTGATTTTGGAGTAATCAACAAGTTACCCATAGTTTGTAGCTCTCTAGTTTGTGTTTAAGGGAGAATTGTGAGTTTAGTTTGGTGTGATGAGTAAAGAGAAGAGCCTTGAGAATACCATTGTTGGGGCTATCCATGAGATGCTAGAAGAAGTGTGTGGCAAATCGGATGTCGGAGGAGAACAACAACGTCAAGACATCGGTTGTAACCTCTTCTTGAACTAATATAGATGCAACTATCGATTGATTTCCTACATAAAATGTCATCTTACATATTTATGGCTTAATTTTTATTGACTTATTAAGTAATCTGAATGAAATTTGTATGTTATCTCATTTGTTGTTTACTGTTGTTTACTTCCTTTAGGTGCTCGAAGGAAGGAAACGAAAGATAGCTGGAGCAAGGAAGCAAGATTGTCACCAAGCGGAATAGCGTACTAAGAGGTAGGCCCTCTTATTGAAATTCTAGCTTAAGGAGATATTCCATAGATTGTTTGTTTGTGGCTAGACCCGCTCTCTCGGGCTAGAGGAATTGTTTGTGTCCACACTTAGAATTTAGCTATACCACACCATTCTGGTTGGGCGGGTTCAAACCCCGCCGCCCACAGAGTAACAAGTGTTATATGGAGGGGTTGGGTCCACCGATGGAGGCCCGCCCACCCCGTTTTTTATATAGTATGTTGGCTTATGCTAGTTGGAATCAGCGTGGGTCATGGCCTACGGGCCTATATTTAATAAAAAAAATTAGCATATGGTTTGGGGGGGGTGGCGGAGGTCATGGCCTGCCACCTCATATATATTTTATTTTATATTTTTTTTTGTTATTTTAAACAACATTAGCCAATTTAAATTTTTACAAAAATAAGGGATATTTGGCATTTTAAGTAGGCAACAAATTTGCCCGCTGTCGGGAGCTAGGTTTCATGCTCTGGTGTCGATCAAATTGTAGGACACTTAAACCTGGCCCACTGCCCAACTTTAACCACAACTTTGACTGGCTCTATCTCCCGCATATGAGCTCGGGCTTGAGTGTCGTTTGCACCGTTGTAATCGGGGCAACGAGCACTTTGATATGGTGCTAATTTGAGGGAAATTTGACTACTTTGAATTTTAACCATTTCCGTGCACTCTTGGACTTCTGCATGTGTCTAGAGCCACCTGGATCAATGAGATTTGAACTTCCTCAGTATCAATATAGGTTGGTATCAAGTTTCTGATAACTAGAGAGCCACAAAGTTGAGCATTTTCGATCATGAAGATAATATTGTCATGGATCGAGGGTTTTCAAAATTTCTACTATTGGTGAAAGAGAGAATTTGTTGTGAGCCAACTCTGAGAGGAACATGACTATTGGTTAGAGTTGAAGAATTGCTATTTGTCTTTCATTTTTTTTATATCTTTCAGACATAGGATGAAATTATGAATCTCTTCATTCATGAAATTGTGATATAACTTTATAATTCAAAGCCTAAAGCAATTTGAAATCTTAGTGGAAATTAAAATTCTTAAGTAGCTTCACTCCAAATTCAAATACACGAGTGATCCAAATCTAAGGGGAAAGGATCCAAGAGGCTTAAATTCTAATAGAGGGAGAGAGAAAACATACAGATATACCATGAAACTAATCACAAGAACATTTATAAAATTCAAGAACTGAATACATCACAAAAATATTAGAGAGAGAGAGAGAGAGAGAGAGAATTATATTAAGAAGAACCATTACATGAAATGAGGCCAATTTGGGACCTCTCCTTCTCAACATTCACTCACTTCCTATTTCCTCCTTATAAGGTGTCTGCTACATATCTATCAAGTAGATTTTTACATAACAATATGAATTTATGACTTATACATCCAAACTTAGACTATAATCTCACTTAATATTTGGATCAATCCCCCCCCTTAAAAAATGATAGTTCCCATCATTCAACCATGCTAAAAAAAATAGGGACACGATTATGTTTAATGTACCATCATGATTACAATATATTATGATCCAATAAAGGGAAGGGTTTTGTGTAGTTAACCCATAGCCATGGGTTTGTGAATGACCCATAACCATCACGATTACAATGTGTTAAGTGTAAAATAAGAGAAGGTTTTTGTGCAATTAACCTATAACCATGGGTTTTTTTATGACCCATAACTGAGTTGGCAATGGAAATCCTAGAGAAGAGTTTTATTTTGTGTGCTTTACCCATAACTGTGGGTTTGTAGATGATCCATAATCGTTGGTTTGTAGATGACCCATAATCATGGTTTTAATTGTCCTCTCACTACAACTTTGTTGGTAAGTTTCACTATAGGTGATGAAATCAAATTTTATCCAAGATCCATTTGAGGTATTGAAGAGAAATTTCCAATGATATAAGTAACTTGCTCTGTAATGGTCTGTGGAGTGAGAACACCATTCCTAAAATTCAAGGTACACACAATTTTGCCACTTTACAGACATGTGTGATTTCATTTTATCATATCTCTCAAACTAAGAAATAAAATTTCATTAAAAAACCTATTTCGGCTAATGAAAAATCCTTTAAAATGAGATATTATGCATCCTCTAAAATTCTTTGTAGAGGTCATGGAATATTCATAAAAATGGATTAATATTATTTCCATGTGTTTGATCCATGATTATGCTTCTATAGTGGCCATACCACTATGGGGAAGATGGAAAATATATTAAATAAGGTTACCCAATATTCTAAGTTTTGCATACAAATATGTTAAGTTATGGCATAGTTGTATAAATCTATGATAACAATGAATGTGAGAATACCAAGTGCAGAGGACCAAAAAATAGGCTAAGGGTTTGTAGAGAAACATGGGTTGTTATAGAGGTCATGGAACCTCCATGTTGCAAACCAATAGATGTAGAGAATCCATGTAAGACCACTCCTGCAATGGTGAATGAATATTTGAGGGTAAAATTCCTTGTAAGTCTTGTGGACCAACTGTGGTACTTATTGTGTATGGCCCAATAAATGGACTCCAAAGGTGCCAAAAGGAGGTTGGATATTGCTGCAAAAATTTGAGACTAAAATATGTTTGAAAACCTAGTCCCCGTGGAATAGTAACCTACTTTGATACTAATGTCCCTAATCTGGGTGCCTAAGATCTAAGAGGCTTGAATTCTGAGAGGGGAGGAGAGAAAACATATGGATCTTCCATGGAACTAATCACAAGAAAATTAATAAAAATGTAAAAATTGAGTACATCACAAAAATATGACGAGAGAGAGAATTGGAGAAGAAGAATTTCATGAAGAAGAAGAATTCCATGAAGAAGAACCATTCATGCAATGAGGCCAATTTTGGGACCTTTCCTTCTTGACATTCACTCTCTTCTTATTGCCTTATTATAAGGTGTCTTGTTGACAAATTCAACTTTAATTAGGTTTACATTGTCGGTTACATATCTGTCAAGTTCCTTTTTACACAAAAATATAGCTTTATGACTTATATATCAAAACTTAGACTGTAACCCCCCCAAAAATTTGAATCAATAAGCTTACTCAATCCACTAATTTCAGGACCTAGAGAACCTGACTTGCTAATGTGGGAAAGATCAAGATGATTTATGTTGGTTAGAGACCAGAGAATGGATGATATTTCACTATCTAAATGTTATAGCATCTTTTAGCACTCTCGAAGACTAGATGCTTTTATATGGTCTAGGAAGCTCCCTTCCCCTTTAGACCTAAATTCATCTCAAAAAGGTGTTTTTTTCAAAATCCATATGCGACTCTTCCCACTCTAAAAACATGTACATACACAGTTCCTAAGAAAAATATCTGCATACACCTTTTTAAAATTTGAAAAAATAAATAAAAACCTATTTTTCGGGCAGTGTTTATGGGTTTTATGAAAATTCCACATACATGAGCCTGTGGCCTAACTAAATTAACTAGTTTTAGGTAGCATATATACAACCCTTAGGTAGAACTAATTCATTCATAAGGAGAGGTATCATTATTATGCCAAAATTTTCCCAGGTCAAATTTGTGTTTTCCCTGTGCCTTCTGCACTCCTAGTCTTTAGGAAACAATTGTTTCCTTGCAAAGATGTTCAACCTCCTTATCTAGCATATTCTTACATATATTGGAGAGTAATTCTTCGATGACTTGGGATGGATGGATCCAGAGGAAGGTTTCGTCAGTACCTTTGGTTAGGATCAGGTTGTAGCTTCACCTATTATTCTTTCTTTCAATTAATAAAGAGACTTATGTACTATTTCGAAATTGCATTGGTGTCCTATTTGTGTGATTCATTTGTAGGTATTCACATCTTGGAAGAAGATAGAGGGTTTGGACCCTACAAGATCTACTTCAAACATAGGACCTATGGGTATGTTTCCAATCCCTGCTTTTGTGAATTCAAGTACTTGGCATGATTGTATGAGTCCTCTTTGTTATCATTTTATTCTACTTTGTTGGGGCTCTCAACCCTAGCCCTTGGGAATTTTTCCCTTAACAGAATTGTCAAATCCAATTGGGAAATACTAGGTTGTATGGATTGATCTGGGTGTTTGGTATGTTGTTTTATTGTTTTTTCAGTCACCTAGCATCTTGGATGACAAGATCCTTGAGCCTAATATTTCAAATCTAAGCTTACTTTTTATTTTTTCTTTAGTTTACTATCTATACACAGTTTTTATTCATAACAGTTGCATAGATACACAGTTGTAGTGTTTGCAGCTTTTGTATATGCAAGTTGTCTGAGTAAACAATACATACATACACAATATTCTTCTAGGAAATCACATATGTTTATGAAAAATGAAATTTTTTCACCTGGCTGAGTCTTTTAAAATTTTGAACAAACTTATTTTTGATTTGGTATGCCTATTGTAGGTTGAGAAGCTTAGTGTCAATAGTATTCTTCATATCTTTTTTTCGGGTGAAAAATCCTTGTGTCAACCTAGGGTTTTTAATTTATGAAGCCTATGAAGTGTAGAGTTGGGTTTCAAATCTTCTTTGTGAAGTATCTAACTGTCTTTGTTCTTCGAGAACAACTTTATTTATGTCTAAATATTTTTTATAACCCGACTTTCTCTTTTTCTTCTTGGTTTTCCTTAAGAGTTGATCTTTTTTTCTTTTGTCTTTCCATTCTTAAAAGGGTCAATACAAGGAAAATACCTTGTAGCAGAGGTTATAACAGAGGTTTTTAGTGTTATAAAATTGGAAAAAATTGTAAAAAAAACATCTGCTAAAACATATGTTTGGGATAGCGAAGGTTTTAGTGGAGGTTTTAACATAACTTCATTATAACTAAAAAAATTTGGGCGGTCGGAGTTTCTAGCGAATGTCTCTTTTTTCGTTGCACTTAATGGAATAAGTAGCATCGGTGCACTACATACATAAAAGCATAGGGAGACATACATAACTAAAATCACTGAGGCATTGAATGCAAAGAACACAGGTGCATAATATATACCGCATCGGTACAAAGAAATGAAAAATCCGCAAGGAATTCTTCTAAGGAATGACACAGGGCATGCAAAAATAATTTTTGTGCCGATACTTTGTTTTAAAGGCCCTAGTGCGTTAGTTATACAAAAAGACTGATGTTGATACTTTTTATAAAGCACAGGGTTGGAAATAATATTTTGTAGGATTGGAGAATTAGTTATATGAAAGCACTAGTGCGTTAAGAATTACAATGCACTAAGGTGTTAATATCAAATAGGATTGGTGCTTGAAGTTATAAACGCACTGGTGCTCTTGTTTTCTTAAAAGGCATCAGGCATGAAAAAATATGTCATAATGCCGCTTTCATATAACACGAGGCATCGATGTTTTATTATGTTATAGACACAGATTTTTTGAAGAGATTTTCTCTTTTTTGGAAAGATCAACCTGTGACAGTGCAATTATTGTAATTTTTTTAATTCGTTATTCATCGAAAAATAGACATATATTTTATAAAATATTCATATAAATTACAATTTCAGTTGTACATTTGTATATGATGTTTATATTAATTTGTTATATTATCATATTTGGCATATCTTCATTATAATATTTAATCATCTATATATTTAATAGGTGGTGTAACATTTCACAGCGACATTGGATAACACAATAGAATACATTAAAATGTGTTTTATTATATATCAATAATAGGCTCTTTGTCGTACAAAATGGGATTTTTATTGGTAATCCCTTGTCTTTTAATTGAGACCCTATGTCCATTACATTAAACAAAATGTTTGATTTTCACAGATAATTATTTCAAAAAATACAATAGGTTGCATTAATATCCAAATCGGTCATCATTCTTCACTAGAATTGTTGTCACTGCTCGAGATACTTCCATGAATTGGGTTATTTGGAGGAACGTTTTGTTGATTGCGTTAATTTTTTTCGTCTTCTTGATCTTGCAGTTGCATCTACAAACATAAAAATAAAGTTTAATGAGTGTATCTACATTGGTAAGAATAATAAAAATTGAAATAAATAATATACATCAATGTAAATCGAATAGCAATGTAACATAACATGAAGTGACTCATAAATAGTGCACATGGTTTCAAAACCAAGTCTCATGCCTTGTTTCAACAAGTCTTCTGTTGGCGTAGTTCCATACTTTGTTTCTTGTATGTTTTAAACCCCATTATAAATCATAGATTAATATAAAGGATTATTTTGTCTATTAATTATAAACTCGAATAAGTAAAACAACATAGATACTTACAAACTCCACAATTAATTTTTGATATGCCAACATATAATCACAACTCTTATTTAACCCAATGTCAATCAATTCTTCTAATGGCTCTTATTTGTATGTTAGCACCTATTTGAAGACATTAAAGGATGGTTGTTGTAAAACAACTTAAAATATACAAAAATGAAACCTTGAGTTGTTATAAGGAAATATTAATAATTACTCACAAAATTTGAAATCGGCCCTTTTCTTTCTCGGCATCATGTTTTATGTGCTAAATGAGTTCCATCTTGTTTTCTTTTCTGAAACAAAATACTTGAAAATTAATATTTAAAACTAAATTATTTTTTTATATGTAAAATGTCAATCATGATTACATACATTTTAAGCACATTTTTGTTGAGATGGTCCCTCTTGTGATGCAATTATGCCCATTTCTTTGACCATCTCCTTATACACCTTTTCGGACATCCCTACTGGCATGTTTCACATATTAGCGCGTTGATCGTTTGAGAATTTCATAATCTTCTTGAAAAAAAGTAATAAACTATTCTTATAATGATATATGAAAACTAAATATAACATAATAAATATTAACAAATTAATGTTTTGTAGTAATATATACATATAATTCTAGAAAATCATTTTATACAATTAGGAATATTACCTTTTGAATGATTCTTTTGTTGTTGTTGTATGTTTTTGCTATTGCAAGTCTGAATGTCTCATTGACCATTTATTTGGAAACACTTCATGTAGTTTAGATATAATTTGGTTCTTAGAATAATTGGATTGATTTTTATATTGTAAGTGGAAAGTACATATATACGTTTGTTCTACTAGATCCCTCATAGTTTTGTAAAAAAAATCCCCTTTCATTATACTCCAGCACTACTCCAGATGAGCTAAGGACCAATTCATTGCCATTTACATGTTCTATATTTTTTCCTTTCTTAGAGAGGAATTGATCTTTTCCATTGTTGTTTCTCCCTGTAGAACATTAAACATATATGATTTAATAGATTATTTGAAACATGTTATCTAATATTCTTAAGCATATTATTAATTAAAATTAATAAAATAAAATCATATTGAATATTTTTTGTTCATTCACCTGATTCATCATTCTGCAATTTTTCTATCAAGATTTTACGCTCTTTTACACTTAAACGAGAAATAGTCTTATCGACCTTGTTCATTTTTTGGATCTGCATGACACACACCAACCAACAGATATTATTTAAGCTTAAATATAGTTCAAACATATTAATTTTGTAAATAATTTACAAAGAACTTGCCTTCTCTGCTTGTTTGATGTGTTATCACTATGTCAATAATTTTTTTATTACTTGAAACCTTCTGAGACATTTTTTTCTCAATATACAACCTGTAGCATTCAATATAGAAGTCATTAAATATATTTTACAAATAAAACAAATAATTTTCAACCAAAAAATCTCTAGTAATTAGTGCGTTTATCTAAATAAATGCACCAGTGAGTTTAGAACATTAAACACACCGAGTGTTTAATGGTTCAGGTGCATTGTCATGGAAAATTATTTTTTAAATATAAATTTAATTTATTATAAAGAAATCTGTAAGGATAAATTCACCAATATAATTTAACAGTGTTATTTGAAAGAGACACGTCGATGTGTCATATTACACTAGGAGCAACGATCAATAGACTAGATAGAATAGAGAGTGTTCTAATATGCCTATGTGTTGTATTACACATGGAGCATCGATGCGTTATATTATAGAGGACACATAAAGAAACATATAATCATTTTTAAATAAAAAGGAGACAACCGATAGGGTTTAGATCTAATTCAATAATTAGTTCTCCTACTTTACATGTCAAACACCCTATATATAGTAAGTACACAAATCCATTAAATCTAAAATCCCTAAATTGAAAAATCGTAATTGTGAAGTGGTAGAGAAAGTTAAACCCTAAGCTGAAATTTTGCAAGAAGAAGCAACAATTTAAGGTAAATATTGATTTTTTTGTCTAAATTTTAATTAAATTTAAATAGGAAAGTATATCCTAAAAAATTTACTAGTAAAATCTATAGTAAATTTTTTATTATAGAAGGTTTTTAATATTTTTCTAAATTGTGAATAAATATAAGAGAAAGTGTAAAATATTTTAACATTAAAATTTAGGATTTTTGCTATCTAGGGTTTTGAGTAATTCACCATACCTTTCAACTTTTGATCTTTCTACGGATCCAAAATATTTTGCAGCTCCATAGTGCTCTCAATCTGTCTCTCTTGCAAATGATCTCTCTTTTAGTTAAACCCTAAAATAAATTGTAATTTTTTTTTATTACTAAAATAAACAATAAAATTTCAAAATTTCGTATGCAGGTTTTTAACTGAATCACCATACCTTTCAACGTGTGATCTTTTCAATAGTTGTGTTGCTCCAAAGTATTATGTTGTTGCACAGTGCTCCTGGTATGTCTCTCTTGCAAATCACTCAATTGAAATTTTGGGTAAAATAATGAACTGGTGAATAAATTTTTACACTTTAAAATACTTTATGAAATTGGATTTCGAAAAATTAATTCTCTTGTTTTTTGAATTTTAAAAATGAAAAAATAAAAATAAAAAAAATCACTCTTTGTTTTTTTCAATTTCTCCACACATCAGTGTGTTCGAGAGTCAAGCACACTGGTGCATTTATACAAAAAGTGCACCGACATTTCCGGAAAAACAATTTTTTTCAACACACCGACATGATACAATTTATTTATTTATTTCGAAATCCTGAAATGGTGTGATTAATTTTTTAATGCAACCGTGTAGTTTCTATTTAAAAGCATTGGTGCTATAATTGTTATAAGAGCACTGAGTTGTTTGAATTCATTTTTATTTTTCAAAATCAGGAAACAAGTGCGTAGCGGTGTTTTTTTTAAACGCATTGGTGTGTTTTTGTAGAAGAGCATTGATATGACATCATATTTTTTTCGAAATGTCAAAAATCAGTGTGGGTATTATTTCAACACCTCGGTGTTTTTTATATTTTTAAACACATCAGTGCTCCTTGTTCTGATAAGTGCACCAATTTTGTTAAAAAGCTATCTAAAATTTTAATTTCACATAAGATGGCAATTAATCTCAAATTATCCTTTAGAATGCATCCAAATGAATTACAATAATTCACAATATACATTTTCCCCTTAAAGTCACCTTATTTTTGAAAAATATTTTGAAAATTATATTGAAATATAGATTGTGGTTATATGGTTGTCGAGATTAATTTTGGATATGTAGGCAAATTTTGATTTCTGATTTTTCTCAAATGCAAGGACAAAATCTCAATAATATATATGCAAATGGCCAATTGTTCAAATTCCATCTCGTTCCATATTTCTGATCAAATTCCTTCATGTAGTTCTCACTTTCCATCTCCAATAAGTTCAAATTTTATTTATATTTCGATTCCTTAATTGAATTTATTTATTTTTAATCCATGTCAAATTGAATAAAATTGTATCTAAATTTGTAGGAACCTGATTCAAAATTGAGTTCAGACACAAAAAATATTACTCCATATTTTCAAAAATTCCAGAAGCTCTTATCATGAGTAATATATCTCAAGTAGTTGGTAGATGAAAATGGACAACCTCTTCACCCTGTCAATTGGAACATGGCATCTTCTAGCTGCAATCTTGGATCAACGATGGTAATAATTGTTTGGTATAATGTAATTTCAACAAACCAATTACATTTATATGCTTACTAATATCATTGATATTGTACCAATGGCGCTCAATATTTTTTGAAATTAAGATTCTAGTGATGAAGAGTAGCCCACCTACCATCTTTCAGAGCACCCCACTACAATTTCAACTCGAGAGAAGGTTGAATTAAGAGCAAGAATAGGAGGGTAAGCATACAAATAATGGTTGAATCAACCACCTATTCAATCCTCAACTACGTCCATATTCACCAATTAGGAATGACTACAACAATAGCAGTGCTTCAGCACAAGTTGGCAATGCAAGAGGAAATCAAATGGAGGTTGGTATGGATGATTACTTACGGGATACGATTGCCATGGAGGAAATTCTGTTAGATGCATTTTAGAACGCTGAGCTAGGGGATGGTGCTCATATCACTGATACCTTATTCGAAATACTGAAATCTGCTTCCACCACCCCTCTCTTTGGATCTAGTGGCAAGTTAAATTCTACTTAGTTGGGAACAACTATGTTGTCGTACAATGTGAAAGAAAATTTTGGCATGTTAAATGCATGTTTCTAGACAATATTGAGGTAATTGACATGCATGAACCATCAAGTTCCTTATATTTTGTCACACAATCAAATTTAAAAATGGTCAATTTTATGAATGTTAAATATTGACATTTTCCATTTATATTCCCTGCCAACTACATGATATTCAAAGATAAATTTATTCTAAGTGATAATGTTTTGTCAGGTAGCTGCGAAGAGGAAAATAAATTATTGAAAATGTTGGGTGTTGAGTTCATATCATATCATGTATGTCTGAATGATTGTATTCTATATAGAGGAGAATATGCATACAAAGAGATAAGGCCGAAATGTGGGCATGACAGGTACCATAATTCAAAAAAAATGGGTAGATCACATGGCCTCCTCATACGATATTGAGGCACGTTCTTATAATCCCAAGGATTCAAAGAATCTTTCGTTGCAAAGAATTAGGTATGTTGTAGAGATAGAATGCCTCACACAAAACTGATTTAGGAGTTATGTGAATTAGATTCAATAGCCATGAAGCATATAGAGGATATATGGCCTAAAAAATTCAAGGATGAAGTACGATGTCTATGACTCAGCTTAGCCATGGATGACATCAACCCATATTCCCTCTAAAACACCAATTGTTATTTTTGGCCTATAGTAGTGATCAATAACAATATCTCCCCATGGTTGTCCGTGAAGAATGAACATCTTATGTTGGCTCTTATAGTCCTTGGTAGAAGACAAATGAAGAATATGGATGTCTACTTACAACCATTAGTAGATGAATTGAAGGAATTATGGGAAGGGATACATGTGTACGATGTATACAAACCCATCACAATAGAGAGGAGTTTTATGTTGTATGGCATATGTTTTTACACCATGCATGATTATCCAGGCTTGGGAGTTTGCTCTTGTAAATTACATTCGTATTTATTTGTTTAGTAACAATATTGGTTCGCATATTAATTTAATTCATTGCAATTGTTCATATCTTCATGGTCGCTAACACATCAGCCTATATATAATAATTTTGTAGGTCTTGTAACGAAAGGGTATCATGGATGTAAATGTTGTGGACCTTCTCTGAAGGTTAGGTGGTTTGACCACCTACAAAAGCCAGTGTATGATTGCTCCAAGGTATTCTTCCTAGAAAAACACCCTTATATGAGAGAAAGGTATGCTTTTAATAGTAAACTAGAGAGAACACAAAGGCATGTAATAATGACACTAGTTGAATGGCTTAGAGCATATGAGAGAAAGAAGGAGAAGGATTTTCAATAAATGTTTGTTACAAATGAGGAGCCTATGTTCGATGATCTAGAGTTCTTCGACACATGTTGAGAAATTTACCATTGGGATGAAAAGGAAACCTATATTTTATGAACTCCCATATTGGGAGCATCTTAAGACCGCCCACTTACTAGATACCATGCATATATTTAAAAATGTTTTATCTTCTTTATGGAGACACATATCATCAAAAGAAAGTGACACATTGGCTAAATGGAGAGATCTTATTTCTTAAAAAACAAAAAAGAAACATTGGCCAAGACAAGAAACTAGAGGGGAGGTTGATCCCTCTTGGTCTTTCAAAGAAGGTGATGTCCCATGGATTTTAAAGAAATATGATCTTTCTTTGGCAAAGGAAGTTATAATGAGTGTGAAGGTTCCCTCTTTATCTGGGTCTTCACTTCAATGATGCTTCACTGTGGAATATCGTTTGTCGAGGTTGAAATCGCATGACCATTTGAACCTTCTAAGAGTACGTATGTCAAAAACATGATTTTCTTATAATTAATTAATTTTACATAATGTATTATTTAATATGCATTGTCATTATCCTCTACTCGTCACGACCCTAGATCAAAACATATTTTTGAGAACAACTATGTTATCGTGCCAATTGAGGAAGTTAATTAGGGTGATGACAATGGAGAGTGATATGTACTTGTTATTTCATCATTTATACTATTTTTGTGTGTTTTTGTTGTCATTATTTCGCTAATTATATTATTTTTTTATTCACCTTGTTGACATTTTATAATATAATTGATAAGATTCACAAACATTTTTACACATTTTTTTGCAGTGGGAACATTTTTATAGTACTTAAAACTAAGTATTTCCAATTGTATACATTATCTATGATAATAAGAATTCAAGGCCATAACCCTTCTCAAATAGGAACATATCAAGTGCACCAAATTTGTGATGGTGATTAAGAGGCATTTTATTTACTTTCAAATAGACTCGATAATGTATTTTTGTCTCCTATTTAGATTATGTGGAATAAATATCTATTTTTTTAATGTATTTATAACTAAATCATTTAAAGTAGACATGTCTTTATCATTGTGAACAAGATGTAATATTAGCTAGGACAAATGTGAAAAACATGAATTTTAGTGACTATCTTGTGATAAGTATGTGGAAAAAATAATATTTTATGAGTTGTTCAGTAAGAAATAGTCAAATATATTATTTGTCAAAAGTTTAAATCTAATTTGTTGTCATTTTTGTATTATTTAACTCATATTTATTATTTAAAATAGTTAAATTTAAACCAGTATAGTAGCAAATAAAGAACCAAAATAGCATCAAATTGCTGTATCTTTATTACTAGAAAAAAATTTACTTTCGACTTTAAGCGAAAACTTCCAATAGAAGAAAGCTCCAACTACAAGTAATTTCACATGAAGCCTTATCATGTTACATTTCTTTATCCTCATCTTTAGATAGATAAATTTCTAATTTAAATTGGTAAGAGTTGCAATATATATTAAATTTAAATTTCTTGAAAATCTCATAACTTTAGCATTAAATTAAATTTTATAAAAATAGAATTTTTAAAGTTATATTAAATCTCAATTAAATGTGTTGAGAGGCACTCTACAACTCAGGATGGGAGAGATGTTGTTACGTAATATTACATTTAAAAAATACTAAAATAATGTTAAATTAACAAATTAAAACTAGTAATAACAAAAGAAATTAATGTGTATTATTGGTATTACTTTATGTGTAATTCATTCTATGTTCTATTTACATGTGATATTTATAACAAAAAATATTTTACTCAAAACCATAAGTAAAATATTTCAACGTCCATATTAAATAACATGATTTTATAGATACTTTATATAGAGAAAAGTAAAGTAATTTAAATTGAAAATTTTCTTATATTTCAATTTAGTGAGAAATATTGAGAGAATTCGTATTCCATTAATAGTTGCTTTCTAATTCAATGTATGAGGGATATTTGTAAAATTTTCAATGTTTAATATGGATTTGATATGTAATATTTTACAAAATATTAATAATAAAAATAATTAAGTGTATACATAGAAGAAAATATGAGGTGACATATTTTAACATTTTAATGTGGAGAATATGAATTACAAATAAAATGTTTCAATGTCAACTACATATATATTATACCAGCCTAAATACATATGAACCTATTATATCAACCTAATTTTACAAACATAGTTTCAACCATACTAAACTTTGTAATTTTTAAAAATATCTTTGCCTTTTTTTTTTTATAGTAAGTCATTTTGCATGCAATTTCATATGTAAAAGTTCGATATAAGTGTTGAATATGTGTTATATTCTTTCCATGACTAGAATTAGGGTGGGTGGCATCCCCCCCTATTGGGGGGTTTGCAAGGGGGCAGTAGCCCCCCTACATAGGGTATGGGGAAACACCCTGGGAAATTTTTTCTATGCGGACCCAAGGATGGGGGGCAAACCCAAAGATGGTGGGCAGACCCACCCGTGGTTTTGTGCATGGGTTTTGAACATGGTTTTGGGCATGATGGTTTTCTTCCCATGGTATTTTGTAGATCCAATCAAGGGAACTACGTTTATGTTCTAATCCAAGGTTAATGGATTGGGGTTTATGAATTCTTCCGCATGTATATATATGTATTGTAACATTGAAAGGAATATAATGAAAAATCAATCTAGTAGTCCTGGTTTTGGGATCCAAGGAAAAATATATGTCTATATTTGTTTTATGCTCTCACCATTGTATGCTTTCCATTTTTAGAATTTGCTTGCAGGTAATTTCTATATAGGGTTAAAAACTACAATAATTTCACCAATACATCATCTATAATAAATATTATTTCATAAAAATAAACATCATGATGATAACCATCTAACAAGAATAAACACCATCTAAGATACACCTTCAAATTCACTACCATTATCTAATTATATACACCTCTAGCACATATAAACATCATTAGCTAGCACTAATCTAATAGGGCATCATCATCATGATCAATATAACAAGACACAAACATTCTAATCTAACATCATCACCACACACATCCTCAAATTAATATAAATCTCATGTCAACTAATTGTTATATTCAAATACAAATCTATCTGCAATCACATTAAATGAACATATCTAACATGACATAACAATATACACATAAACACCAACCTCTAAATTAAGTACATAAACATGAACAAAAAAATGCACTATATCTATATATATACAAACAAGTCAAAAAACTACATCAATTCAAATAAGTTCATTCAAATATTTAATAAAACAAGTGTAGTCCCAGGCTGGTTACAATAGAAGACGATGGATGGTCAACTATGTTTATGCCTTGAATGTGGTCCGATGAATTTACATGTAGCCTAGGTTTTCTTATTGGTTTCTTTTGCGTCATAAAATCATAAGTTTCACTCCCATAACCAAAGACCTAAATAACATATGTTAAAATGAATGCTTAATTAAAATGAACTAGACTTTTTCTTTTGTCATAGAAACACCAATTAGTCTAGGGAATATTTAGGGCCTTGGAATAGGTGTGTGGAGAGTAAACTCTCCAAGGCCACTCAAACTAAAGTATAGAAGTTGATTAAAGAGTGGAAGTTTAGTATTGTATAGGTTGTCAAGGAAAGCTCCTCTAATATAGGATTCCAGCATGAGGACTTGCAAAAATAAGGAAAGAAAGATACCCCTTCTCCTACTTGTCCAACTGCACATCGATGATTGTTCCCCCTCAGCTTTTGATTATGAAATGGTAACCTTAGTTTCCTTTCCTATGTACCACAAAAGTGACTACATAGGGGGGGCGATGCCCATGGTACCTAAGACAAGAGGTGTATCACTTTCATAGTACTTCTGGAGGGTGCCTCGTGCAACGAGGCTACTTGCATTGGGAAAGGCTATTGTTGAGAGGTCAATGTAACTATTTGTTGTACCTTTGCTGGTAAGACTTGGGCCCTCATCATCCCAACTTTCCTTTGTAAGGCCCCATTATCCACTTTCTCGTATTTTGGTGTCTGGTCCTAATCACTCGGAGTGGAAATAATTGAGAGTTGTTTGCTTATCTATATCTTTATGACTTTTATAGTGGGGTGCTCTTTGCTTTTTGTATTTAGTTTACTTTATGTGGATTTTGTCTTGTCACTTGTGAATCCTTGATTTTGAGTGACTGACCAACCACTCCACTCGTCTTGAAAAGAATTTGGTCTTTCTTTTGAAAGTGTGCAGTTGCGTCCTTAAGGGCGAAGCTTGATTGTGTTGTCTCTCTTCCTTGAAATTCATTTGAATAATCTTGTACGGGAAGAATTTGTGCATAATTTGGGTATGGCTGATGTTGTTGAGGATACCAACCAATGTACCCCTTTAAAAGGGGATCCTTGTGATTTTCCTTTATTTGGAAACATTGGTGCCCCCTTAATGGCCACCTTGAATATTCCTTGGTTGAATGTTGGACTGCCAGTGCTTGTGGTCCACTCCAAATACTCTGAATGTTATTTAAGCTCTCATATGAGCACTTTATTTCAAGGACATACAATGGGTGTTAATTGTTCATCTTCTTTTCTTAATAAATTTGGACTTCCTTTTTCTCCTCCACCTTGTAACATGAAATCTAAAAGAGGAAAAAGAGGAGGAATAAGAAGAAGAATAATTCTCTCCATGAATCATCACCAACCTTTGCAATTCATGTTAGAGATGAACCTTCAATCACTACAAGTCATGATGGGGCATAAGTCTATTCATTTCTAGTCATACTAGAAATGAGTCACCAACCTCTATAAGTCATGTTGGTGATGACTCACTGGTCTCTGTGAGTCATGTTGGGGGCATAAGTCTTGTCCCTCTCAGGAAAGAGTCACCAATGTCTACATGTCATGTGGGAGACTAGTTACCAACCCCTGTTGGTCATGTTGGGGACATTGATGTTGATAAGAGACCTAAGCGTAGAATATTTAAACCTAAGTTACCTTGTAGGCTATGTAAGGGAGATCATCTTACTCATTTGTGCCCTGAGATTTTAGTGGTACAAAGGTTGTGGTATGAGTCTGGAGGTTCTTTTGGGTCTCAAAATTGTCATATTTTTCCTACTTATTTTCATATTTCTTTAACTTTTTTTTTACCAACAAGACCTTATCTTATTACTGTAACAACCATTATTCACTTAAGTATGTCATTTTTCAATTATCGCTTTCTTAGTCTAATTCTACTTGTAATTTGACATTATAACTACTGCCTTGGGATAATTTTTATCATAAAATTAATCTATGGGTTGTTTTAGGTTTGAATGGTTTGTCAAAGCTTGTTGTTATATGATTACATTTCAATTCCTCTACCGATTTGGATTAAAGGCTCTATGATTTGTTGTTTTTATGAAGATAGTTTGTTTAAGAACGTGTTTCTTTTCCTAATTAGACTAGATCTAGGATCGTTTTAAATTAAAAAGAAATAACTCATTACTTGAAGATATTTGTGGAGCATTCAGATTATTTGGTTGATAACTTTTGTAACTTTATTTGTAATTAAAGGAAATTGCTATAGTTTCACCCTTTCCATGGAAATTGTTGTGTAACTGTTAAGATATATTTTTATTTTAAGATCACGTGAGAATCGAAATATTCTCATGATGATCTTCTTATTGTAATTTATATCTATAAAAGAGAAGAATGTTTTCCCGTGAGGGCTAGCTAGAAACAGCAAAGATCAGATAATAGGATTGGAAGGGAGAAAACACCAAAGATTTGTAATCCTGATACTTTTATTAATGCAAAATCTCAACTTCGTGGCCCAATAGTTTTCTCTAAGTAGGTTGTGTGCTTTTTAATGCACCAACCCCTGCTGAGGAGGAAAGGCCCTCCTTCTTAGTATGGATCACTGGTTAGTTAGAGTAAAATACTTAATTGCATAAATTATTCTAAGTTATGTGATTTTTGTTACTACTTCCATTACAGTTAATTTTGTGTGTAATCTAAGTGAGCATTATGTAGATGAATTGACGAGTTCTCTTCTCTCCCACAAATATAAAATCAATAAAAATGACAATTCCTCACTTGAAAATGTGTTCAAGACTCAAGTTTCTCTTTCTATATGTAGGGGAATATCAAGAGGTCAAGGAAAAGGAAAGGGTGATAGAGGTATGAGCCATAAATATAATGAGGAATATTTAAAACAAGAAAATGGGAGTGACAACAAAAATTCATAGAAAATTCATAGGTATGATCAATCTAAGATCAAATGTTTTATTGCCATAAACTAAGTCATTACGTAAGTGAATGTTGGAAGAAGAAAAGTTGTTTGGGAATCAAAATTCAAACTATTCAAATATCTCTCAAAACAATGAAGAATTTTTTTCTTTACTTGTCTAGATTCCCCAAAACCTCAAATGATGTATGGATTTTAGATTGTGGCTGAAATAATCACATGACTAGCAATAGAGGTTTGATTTTGAATTTAGATGAATCAATGAAAACAAAAATTAAATTAGGCATAGACTCTATTATTGATGTGAAGGGTAAAGAAGTGATCAATATCATGAACAAACAAGGGCGACAAAAACATATACCAAATGTGTTCTATGCCCCAAGTATGAAACATAACCTTATTAGTGTTGGCCAAATAATTCAAAAAGGGTACAATGTAGTCTAAAAGGGAGAAGAGTGTTTTAGTTATGATGAGCCTCCTAGTAAGAATTTAATTGTTAAAATTTAGATGACCGAGAACAAAATGTATCTATTTTACATGACTTGTGGCAAACAAGATTCTTCATTTTCCCAAAAGGAATTATACATTGATGATTTTTGGTTATGGAATTCCATATCTGGTCATCTTCATTTATCTAGTTTGAAGTTGTCGCAAGAGAAAAATATGATAAGATGTTTTCCTTCCATCCATGAACCAATTGGCACATGTGATTGTTGCATTCTTATAAAGCAACAAAGCTACAGTTTCCCTAAAGATGTATCTTATGAACAAAAGGATCCACTAGAGCGAGTTCACACTAACTTGTGTTGACCAATGAAAAATCAAGCACTTGGAGGAAGTTATTATTTCCTTTCGTAGATGACTATAGGAAAAATTATTGGGTATATTTCCTTGGGAATAAATTAAAAGCATTTAACATGTTCAAAGAATTCAAAGTATTAGTTGATAAATAGAGTGGCTACCAGGTTAAAGATTTGAGATGAGACAAAAGAGGTGAATATGATTTGAATGAGTTTAAAAAAATTTGCAAAGGGATATAGAATCAAATGGAAATTCACAACTAAATATACATTGTAGTAGAATGGTGTAGCCAATAGGAAAAATAGAACTATCACAAACATGGCAAGGATCATGATGAAGGGGGAAACTTGTCACATGAATTTAGGGGAGAAGCAGTACCTTGTTCTATGTTTTCAATAGGTCATAAGAAGTGTAAAAAATATAATGCCACAAGTAGCATGGTCAGGAGTCCTTGTGTAGTACACTCCAAAATTTTTGGTTGCATAGCATTTTCTCATATACCTAAACAACTATGGGAGAAATAGGAATATGAGATAAAGAAATGTATTTTAATTAGATACAGTGACTAGTGAAATCCTTACAAACTATACGATCCAATGATCAAGAATATGGTCATAAACAAACATGTAATTTTCAAAGAATAAGAAACATGGGATAGAAATATAGGTAGGTCCATAACCATTGGAAAAACAATTTGTAGACTGAAGATGGAACAAAAGAAGAAAAGGTTGAAAAAAAAGGTTTATAAGTATAGTCGCTATACATGAGTGCTCCATTGCGGTCTCCAACAGATTCAACTCAAGGAGAACCATCAAACTCATAAAGATGATTTATTCCTAGTCCTTAATCTAGTAATAATTCTTAGCCAATTCCTAGAAACATGAGAAATCTACAACACACACACACACACATACATATGAAGATTTAAGCACTCATTCAAATTATGATTTATTCACTTGTTAATCATATTTTTGAGGAAGCAATTCAACATGAAAAATTGTTCAAGGAAATGGATGAGAAAATAGATTCTATTGTGAGAAATGAAACATGGGATCTAGTAGACTTACCTAAACACATTGGATTAATTTTCTCCAATACCCAGAAAAAATTTCTAAGGAAATTTCCTTCTTAGAATTAATTAGCCAGTTTGTTAATTTTCCTAAAGTCTAACTTAGGGAAATGGCTTAATTAATCGAGATTAATTGAGGTAAATCAATTTTCCTCTGGTGACTTCTAGAAAAATAATTTTTAGAAGTCAAGATGATATTAGGCATCAATCGGAGTTAGATCATGGATGTTGATTTCTCAATGATAAATTATAAGAGTTTGGTGGGCATTTGGAGATCACATTCAAGACACACATTTATAGTGATATTATGGGGTGCAATGATACCATGGAGGACACCAAGCATTGAGGAATCAATAGTGATTGAATAGAATATTTCCAGAGAGAATTTCTTCATCATTTTCTTCCAGTTTCTTAGATCCAAAGGGAGAAAATTTCCAGTTCAATTTGTTTGTAGAAGTCTGAGATTTTTTTGGTGCACAAGGGTTTGTGGAGGCTAACTTTTTATTCACACCTGTGGGATCAAGAGGAATTTATGAGCATGATTTCGTAATTCTGAGAGGTCATGCTCAGTTTGTTGCCGAAGGAAACTGACTTTTTCAGAGGCGGTGAGGCAAAATTTCCTTCAGTCATGGCCACACATGTGAGTTCATATGCACTTGTAGAGGGAGGCTGAATTATCTCAAGAGGGATGATTTATCTTGTAGAGGGAGGTCATGTTCCTTCTAGGTATTTTATGTGTTGGTATCTAGAAAAAATTAATTTTCGAAACTTTACCATTTTACGGCAAGAGGTTGTAAAATTTCAATCCCAAATTTTGCGGAAGAAGAATAATAAAAATCATCATTCGCTACATTGGTCCATTCGATGTTTTTCTAAGGACATTTGTCCAAAAATATTGGTGTTCATTATTTTTTGTGTGTGCAATATTTTCTCAGTTCCTATGATTTAATTTTATGTGAAGATGCAATAATTGTAGAAGACAAATAATATTTGTAGATAGGTGAATAATAACCATTAAATGCATTAGTATTAAAATTTCACATTGTATCTAAGAATATCTAAGTGCAGAAGAAGGATATGCGTAGGCACGGGAAGAGGAAAACCGAGGGTATAAAACTCAATTCATTTTCTTCAGTTTATTTTGAATTTTCTCTATTTATGAGGGTTTGTAAAATGGCCTTAGCGGGTTTGAGAGATCGGGATAGATTAGATGGAGCCTCAAATTTTGGTGTTTGAAAATCCAGGATTACCTTGTTTCTAGAAGAAAATGGTCTCAAGGAGTGTGCGTGCAGTGTGATAACCATACCAACGGATTCAACACAACTTACAACATACAATAAGGAAGATGCCAGAAAAACGAGGATAATCATTGATGAAGTCAAGGACCATATAGTTATGCATATCGTTGAGTTAGATACAATGAAGCAAATGTGGGATGCTATTTTGAAGTTGTTCCAGGATGCTACCATTAATAGGATGTTACTTCTTAAAGAAAATTTGAGGAATATGAAAATGAACAAGGGTGAAGATGTTACAAGTTATCTCACCAGACTTATATTAGTAAAGGATGAGTTAATTGCAGTGGGAGAAAAACCAGATGATGACAAGATGGTGTGTATAGCCTTGAATGGATTTACGAAGTAATGGGATGTCTTTGTTGAAGTCATTAATGGACGAGCCACCTTACCAAGTTGGGATCGATTATGGAGTGATTTCACTCAAGAGGAGCTTAGCCTTAGTCTTTTCAATGGTAGTAGTAGTAGGACTCAAAAGAGTGAGGATCAATAGGAGAACATGGCACTAGAAGGGAAAGGAAAAGTGAAGAAGGGGTCCAACAAGGGACCTAACCCAAAAGGTGAGAAGAGAAAGGAGCACCTTTCTAAGGTCAAATGTTATGGATATCACGAGTTCGGCCACTATGTTAGAAATTTTCTACAAATAAAGAAGATTAAGAAGAAGGGAAAGAAGTAGAAAACATCCTTAGAAAGTCTAGATGAGCTTTCTAACAAATAAAGAATTCACACTTATTACTTTCCTATCTAGCTCAACCTAATAGGGTGTTTGGTATATAGATAGTGGGGCATCATTTCACATGATAGGAGTTAGAGAGTAATTCTCTAACTATAAGGAGGATGACATGAAACTCCAAATTAAGATGGGGAACAAGTCTAAGTTCAATCCAATTGCAAGAGGGACTATTCTATTTCAGAGGGAGAATGACAAGTATGTTCCTATTCATGACATGTTGCATGTGCCAGGCTTGGGTATGAACCTTATTTCCATATATATCCTTTAGGATAAATTAAATGATGTACTCTTTAGAGGGCTGTAGGTGTTTATTAGGCACAAGGACTTGAAATAACTTGTAGTTATTGGAGTTATGAGAGGTTGGTTATACATGTTACAAATTGATACTCCTAAGGTATTGGTTAGTAGAAGTAATTTGAGGGATTAAAGGGAGATATGGCATAGGAGAATGGGCCATATACATCATGGAGCACTTAGCCTACTTCGTGAGATGGTGATAGGTGTTCCAAAGGTGAGCACATAGCATGACGATGTTTGTATAGGATGTGCGTTGAGGAAGTTTGTGAAAGCAACTTTTCCAAGGAGTGACACCAGATCGAAGGGTGTTCTTGATCTAGTGCATTCAGATATATGTGGACCAATGTCAATGAAGTCTCTCAGGGGATATGAGTACTTTATTACTTTTATCGAAGATTTCTCTAGGAAGATCTGGGTATACTTCCTGAAGACCAAGGATGAGATCTTCAGTTGGTTTCAGGAGTTTAATGCTCTAGTGGAGAATGTGACAGGAAGGAAGGTACAATTCCTTGGGCAGAAAATGGAGGTGAGTGCACAAGAAAGGAGTTCTAGGATTTTTGTACTAGGGTAAGAATAAAAAGAGAATAGTTGGTTCCTTACAACCCACAACAGAATGGGGTTGTTGAGAGGAAGAATCATTCTATATCAGAGGCAGCAAGAGATATGCTATATCACTATGATTTTCCATGCTACTTATGGGAAAAGGGATGTAGTAAGACAATATACATTCAGAATTAGGTTCCACATAGAGAATTAGGAAGGATGGCACCAAAAGAGGCATTCACAATGAAGAGGTCAGATGTCAGTCATTTCAGTGTAGAAATTATGGTGTAGATTTGCATCTACTCATGAAGTTTTAATCAAAATCACAAGACAAAAACCTACTCTACTGCTCTGTGGAAAGTAATTCACAATATGGAATAAAAATTTTAGACATGAAATAATAAATAACACACATTCACACAATATTTTTCATGGGTAAAGCAATCTGCTAAAAAAACCAATGTCTTCTTGCATTAATCTGATGAATAAAGATGTATTACAATTGCTTTGCTCAACTAAGAACAACCTGTAAGTGCATAACCTATCTCACTGCTCATTGAGAAGCTTTGATCCAAACTTAGTCAATTTTTTCCTCTGCTTCCTTGCACAATTCCTTGAGAAATTAGGCCTGTATTATTTAGGAATTTATCCAAAATGGTTTGCGCAATAACTCAGGTTGATCATAAAGTTGCATGTAACACATGTACACTCTAGAATATTCAACAATTGATGTTGCACTACCTTTGAATCTCCACCTCAACTAGGTAACTCAAATTCTTTGCATGCAATAGTTATTTTGGGTTGATTGATCAGTTAACTGGATGATCACTGAATTTGACTGATGTCCCACTGCACAACTGACCTTCCACTAGTTCCTCCAACAGTTGGAACTAGTTTAACTAAAAACAACTTGAGATAGTTAACTTTGATTGCTACAAATTAGCAATCAAACATGCTTAACTAAACTTTAACTCCTTTAACTTGAATTTATTGAGTAAACTAGGTGAAACAAGCCATGTCACACAAGTTAACTACATCCAAGTTGTCTGCTGATGTGGAAATTTGAATTTAACAATTTAATCAAGGAAAAACCAAATTGAGAATTTCTTGTTGCATTTTTCAACACTCCCTCTCATCAAGAAATGGATTATCAACCACCCCTATTCTTCACCTGTGGAACTAGAACTTCCCTCTTAAAAAGGCCTTTGTCAAAATATCAACATCTTGTTCCTCTGTTGGAATGTATTGAAGCAACATTATCTGCCTCTGCACACAGTCTCGTAAATGGTGATACCGGATATCTATATGCTTGGATTGATTATGAAATATAGGATTACCATAGAGCTTGATACAACTCTGATTATCACAGTAAATCACAATTGGATACATCATTTGACCAAACAATCCAACAATTATCTTTCTCATCTAGATCACCTCACATGCTGCTTGACTTGCAACCATGTATTATCCTTCTGCCAAGATGAGCGTCGAAGATATTTTCTTCCTGTTGTACCAGGAAACAGTTGCAAACCCAACAATGAAAATTCCACCTCATGTACTCTTTTTGTTTGATGGAATCCCCACCCAATCTTCATCTATGAAGGCCCACAACTTCATTCTGTTTGTCCGTCTGTACCATAGTCCAAACTGGGTAGTGCCTCTGAGGTACCGTAAAACATGCTTAGTTGCCTTCCAAAATAATTTGGTTTGCCTAACCATAGCTTGGTTTAGCTAGTTGACTGCATAGCACATATTTGTTCATGTGTTCACAACATACATGAGTGAACCCACTAACTGTCGATAAATGGTAGCATCCACTTCTTCACTTGAAGTGACATCCTCCTTCCTCCAGTTGGTAGCTAGAGGTGTCTCCATGGTTTTGAAACTCTCCAAGTGGAACCTCTGTATTATCTCATTTGCATACTTTCCTTGAGAGACAAGCAGTTCCCCATCCCCTTGCCATACTTCCAACCCGAGGAAGTATTGCATAAGACCCATGTCCTTCATTTCAAACTCCCTTGCAAGGTCCTCCTTACAAGATTTCATCAGCTGCTCATCACCAGATAAAATAAAATAATCAACATATAAGAAAATAATAAGTAATTTACCTTTTAGCAAGATATGATATAGGTTTTCATCCACTTCACTTTTGTAGTAGCCCAAACCGGTGATATATTTATCAATCTTGGTGTACCAAGCACGAGGTGCTTGTTTGAGATCGTACAATGCTCACTTGAGTCTGCACACATGAGACTCTCGATCAAATGTCTCAAAACCTTCTGGTAGAGTGACGTACACCTCATACTCAATAAATTCATTTAGAAATGTTGCTTTTACATCCATATGGTGGATCTTCCACTCCATCTGCGTAGCTAGAGCACGAATTGATCTAATGGATGAGTACCTTGCTATAGGAGAAAATGTCTCCTCATAGTCAATCCCATCAACTTGCGAGTACCCCTTGGCCACAAATATGGCATTATAATTTTCTATGCTTATGTTTTTTGCATTCTTTACCTTGAAGATCCATCTCGAACCCACAAACAATTTGGATCACTTCCCAAACACTTTTCTTTACAATGGATTTGTATTTCTCCACCATTGCATCAACCCATACATGTTTCTCTATTACTTCCTTGAAAGAGGATGGCTCAATCTCCACAATCTCATTCATTAGATACTTGTACCTATTGTATCAATCAGGTGACCTTCTCTTTTTGCATTGATTTGAAGCATCACCCGCAGTTTCCCTTGCATCTTATACAAGTATTTCAACTTCCCTAGTTCTTTTTCTACCTTCTCTGGATGTTTATACTTGAGTGAATGTATCCACTCTCTACTCCCCAATTTGTGGTTGCCCCACAACTTCTTAAGGTTCCTCCTTTGGAGCTAAAATCTCCTCTTCTAGTGGGATCTGAAGTTCCCTCTCAAGAAAGCACCACATCGCTTTCTCCTTGTTAAATTTTACATCCGTTTACATAATTGTGATCCTAAGGGATGGAAAGTAAACGATGGTTGTGTGGAGTTTTTGTGTAACCCACAAATACCCCCAATTTTTTTGCTGGATCTAGATTCATCCTGGATTCTTTGGAGACATGGCAATAAACGAAGGCTCCAAAATTCCTGAAGTGTGACACATCTGATTTCCTCCCCAAGAAATCCTCCTCCGCTATAATCATGCCAAGAATCTGATGAGGAATTTGGTTCTGAAAGTAGGCTGATGTGTTGCATGCCTCAACCCACAATTTTAGAGGTAGGCCTTGGTCATGAAACATTTCCCTTGTTGCTCCAATAATGCTATAGTTATTTCTCTCAGCCACCCCATTCTGCTGTGGTTGTGGTGTGTTTCCAACTCTCATCAAATTCCTTCATTCACACATAAATTTTTAAATTCATTCAACACATAATCACCTCCATTATCGCTCCTGAGAGCCTTCACCTTCTCAGTGATTTCTTTTTCAATCAATGCCTTGAATTCTATGAAATTGGAGAATATGTCATATTTCTTCCACATGAAGAAGATCTAGCACTTCCACGAGAAGACATTAATAAAAATGACAAAATGTTTGTGTCTGGCAATGGAGGCTATCGAGAAAGATCCACATACATTAGAGTGGATCCTTTCCAAGACTGCATGAGCTTTGTTATCTTGATCATGGAATGTGGATTTTGTGTACTTCCTCGAAGTACATCATTTTCATACATCTTGCTACTCAAGTACTCCTTTGGAGAGGCCTATGGTTATTTGCCACATAATATTCAAGAAGCCATGATCAAAATGATAGTCTTTTGTGCCAAAGTCCATCAACATCATGGCTCTACACTTTCTCCACCTTTTGTGCTTAATGTAGCACAACCTTCTACATCTAGCTTATACAGGTTCTTCACACGAACCCCGGTCTACTTCACCTATCTGTAGGTTTTAACCCCATACAGAAATTATCTACATACGAATTCTAAAACACATAAAATAAACAATGCAAGAGCATAACACATAAAACACATATATAGAGATTTTCCCGTGGACCCCAAAACCGGGACTACCAGCTTGATTTTTCATTATGTTCCTTTCAATGTTACAATACATATTTATACATGCCGAAGCACCAATACCATGGACCAAGAACCATCGCATCCAAAACCATGTGCGAAAATCATGCACAAAACCATAGGTAAGTCCGCCCAACCTAATATAGGGTCCAAAAACAAAAATTTTCGGGGTGCTGCCCCAGACCCCATGGAGTGGGGTTACTTGCATCCCTCAAAACCCCTATGACTCCCCCCACTACGGAATCGGCACAATGAAGGGGGGGGCTCCACCCCCCTTCTAACCACCCAATTAACTACATGGGCTAGTCATGGAAAGAATATAACACAACCCATCATTCTCCCACTTGTTGTTTTCTTTCCACAGGGGGCCACAAGAGAGCTTAGTCATTTATCCAGCCCTACAACGCCCATTGTTTCTCCACACCAAGAGAACTTCTCAGAGCTCACAAGTTTTGTCAATGCATCTGAAGTATTATTCAAAGTGTCCACCTTTACTAGCAACATCTTTTTGTCTTCTATCATATCCCTCACAAAGTGATACTAAACATCAATGTGCTTTGTCTTTAAATGATATGCAGGGTTCTTTGCCAAGAAAATTACAATTTGGCTATCACAGTCTATCCTTACAGCTCCATGTACTAACCCCATACTTGAACACAATCTCTGCAACCAAACTGCTTCCTTGCTTGCATGAGTGGCTGCCATGTATTCTGCCTCTGTAGTTGATATTGCCACTACATATTGTTTCTTACTCATCCAACTGATTGCACCTCCAAATAGGTTAAATACATACCCACTTATAGATCTTCTCTGATCCAGATCTCCAGCCCAATCTGCATCAACAAAGCCACGAATATCCAACAGTCTATCCAATCCTGGTCTTCCTTGGTAGCACAAACCATAATCACTAGTGCCACGCAAATACTTGAAAACCCGCTTCACTGTTGTCCAGTGCTCCTTCCCTAGTTTTGAAATAAACCTGCTCAATACTCCCAGTGCATGTGCAATGTTTGGTCTAGTATAGACCATTTCATACATCAGGTTACTGACTGCACTTGCATATGGAACATGAGACATGTCCTCTTCCTCTTCTTGTGTCTTGGGACACTGTTCAGCAGATAACCTCACACCTACAAGAATAGGAACCTTCACTGGTTTACTATCCTGCATATTAAACCTCTGCAGTATTGTCTCGACATACTTCCTATGGTTTAACTAGAGCTTCCCCTTTGTCCGACCTCTTTTAATTTCCATGCCCAAAATATAGTTTGCAGCACCAAGATCTTTCATGTCGAGTTTGGAGGACAATTGGGTCTTCAAATCCCGGATAATTTCTTTGTCATTTCCAACCAGCAACATATCATCCACATACAAGACCAGATAAATAACATGGTCACCAACTAATTTAAAATATGCACAGTGATTTTCTTTGCTTCTAGTGAAGAAGCCAAGTCCCCATGTAAATGTATCAAATTTTTGATACCACATCCTTGGTGACTATTTTAACCCATACAGAGACTTCTTTAACTTGCATACCAGTTCTTTCTTACCCTTCACTGCAAAGCCTTCAGGTTGCTTCATGTAGATTTCCTCTTCCAAATCCCCGTGAAAAAATGTTGTCTTCACATCCATCTCTTCTACCTCAAAATCAAAAGAAAAAAATAAAAGTAATCTAATAGAAGTTACCTTGGAAACAGGAGAAAAAATATCACCAAAATCAATTCCTGGCACCTGGGAATAACCTTTTGCTACCAACTGAGCTTTGTATTTCTCCACCTTTCCTTCTGCATTTGTCTTCTTCATGAACACCCATTTGCTGCCAATGGGTTTCCTTCCAGCCGACAACTCCACCAGATCCCAAGCCTTATTTTGTGCAAACATGCCATTTCATCAACCATGGCCTCTTTCCAGAGTTTTCTATCCTCTGAATCTACTGCTTCCTTCACAGTTCTGGGATCATCATCAGTAATAGATAAATCAAAATTTGAACAGAAAGAAGATGGACTATTCCTTTATGGCTACCTTCTTCCTTGAACTGATCTTCTCACACCCGGAGTTTGTGGCTCTTCATCTTCTGATTCCTCCTCTACTGTAGAGTTCGATTCTTCCTCCTTAAGCTCAAACTATATCTTCTCAGGTTCCTTTGGTTGGACTTCATGTTTAATAACATCTTTCACCTCTCTGAACACCACATCTCGACTGTACACAACCTTCCTTGTTATTGGGTTCCAAAGCTTATAACCCTTTAAACCATCCTTATACCCAATAAATATGCACTTTTCAAATTTACTATCCAACTTGGTTCGTTTCTCCTTTGGAACATGTACATATGCATCACATCCAAATATCCTCAGATGTGAAAGAGAGGATTTCTTACCAGTCCATATCTCTTGTGGAGTCTCATCCTCCAACACTGATGAAGGTGATCTGTTGACCAGGTAACATGTTGTCTCCACCGCCTCTGCCCAGAATTCTTGTCGTAACCCGACACCACTGAGCATGCTTCTTGCCCTTTCCTTCAAAATCTTGTTCATTCTTTCTGCAACTCCATTTTGTTGAGGTGTGTATGGAGTAGTCTTTTGTCCTGCTATACCACACTTCTTATAGAATTCTTCAAATTCCTTACTGCAAAACTCTCCACCATTATCTGTCCTCAACACCTTTATCTTATTCTTTGTCTGGTTTTCCACCCGAGCCTTAAATTCTTTAAACCTGTCAAAGACTTTAGATTTCTTCTTAAAGAAATCTATCCATGTATTCCTTGAGAAGTCATCTATAAAGGATACATATTACACAGACTCACCTAGTGATGGAACCTTCACAGGTCCAAACACATCACTGTGCACAAGCTCTAATATTTGTTTCGCCCTCTTACCACTAGAGGAGAAACTCACCCAATTCTGCTTCCCATATACACAATTTTCACAGAAATCAAAATCCAGAGAGCTATTACTCACACCTTCTACCATACCTTTACCATGAAGTATTTGAAGGCCCTTCTCTCCAATATGTCCAAGCCTTTGATGCCACAACATGGTCTTCTCTCTAGAGACCACTAGATTTTCTACTCCACTTTCATGAACCACAGAACTGTGGCACCCATAAACAACAATGCTACCTTACAGCTTTTACAGAGTTCCAATTCGAACTCCTCACATCAATACCAGTGCCCCCCGAACCATCTTGCAGGTATTCTTCTTGAACACTATTTTTACACCTGCATCATCCAGCTTGCTTATAGAAATTAGATTTCTAGCTAATGCAGGAATATGCAGAACAGTCGGAAGTGTTCTAACCCTTCCACCTTGCAACTTCAACTTTACTTTTCCGCAACCAACAAGACATCACCACCATCATATTTCTCATACTCGCAGAACCACTCTCTATGGGGAGTGAAGTGAAAGCATGCACCTGAGTCAATCAACCATGCCTCATGATCTACATGTGTACTTGAAGAAGCCAAGTACACATCCACACCTTCATCTGAGGTGGTTTTCGCCTCTGCAGAAGGAGCATCATCAGATCCCTTTCCTTTATCTGGAGCTTTAGATTTACAGTCCCTTTTGTAGTGCCCTTCCTTTCTGCATTTACAGCACACCACCTTTACAGGTTTTCCTGGAGATTTAAATCTCCCTCTAGATTTAGATCTCCCACTCAATGATTTATTTTTGTTTCTGTTCTCGGACCGTCATTGTACAAACAAGGCATCACCATTCTGGCTCTCCATATTTTTCCGTCTCATCTCCTCCATCATCAAGGATGAGACTATTTCATCAAACTGCAAGGTAGTTGTATTGCTACCTATTGCAATAACCAGACTATCCCACAAATCTGGTAGAGAACACAACAAACTTATGCACTTATCTGCATCTGAAATTTTAATATCAACAGATGATAACTAAATTACCACAGTATTAAATGCGTTCATATGCTCTGTCACCGAGTCTCCATCTTTCATCCTCAAGTTATACAAATTTTTCCGTAGGAACAATTTATTCACCAGAGACTTAGATTGGTATAAAGTCCCTAACTTGTCCCACAAAGCCTTCACCATAGCTTCCCCTGATACAATCAGCAATAATGAATTTGAGACACACAATTGTATTGTGCTCTTTGCCTTCTGATCCAACTTCTTCCATTCTTCATTGGACACTCCCATTGGTTTAGTACCTAGATCTATCGCGATCCACTGATCTTTATCCACCAATAGATCCTCCATCTTGAGTTTCCATAACTCAAAACTATGACCATTAAATTTCTCAATCTCTATCTTTCCACTTCTTGCCATCTTCTTTCACCACCAAAATCGATCCCGTAGATCTCCCACTGAACAGGGTCTACCACAGGCCCGAGTGAAACCCCTCAGTAGTAAAGGCATCCCCTTGAAGCCAAAACAACTCTGATACCAAATGTAGGTTTTAACCCCGTACAGAAATTACCTTCATACGAATTCTAAAACACAGAAAATAAACAATGTGAAAGCATAACACATAAAACACATATACAGAGATTTTCCCCTGGATCCCCTTGATTTTTCATTATGTTCCTTTCAATGTTACAATACATATTTATACATGCCGAAGCATCCAATACCATCGACCGAAAATCATCGTGTCCAAAACCATGGAACGAAAACCATCGCATCCAAAACCATGTGCGAAAATCATGCATAAAACCATAGGTAGGTCTGCCCAACCTAATATAGGGTCCCAAAACAAAATTTTGACCCCATAGAGTGGGGTTACCTGCACCCCTCAAACCCCCTGTGATTCCCCCCACTACGCAATCAGCGCAACGAAGGGGGGGCTCTGCCCCCCTTCTAACCCCCCGGTTAACTACGTGGGCTAGTCGTGGAAAGAATATAACACAACCCAACACTGTCTTGTGGCTATGTGTCTTAGGAATTCCTTTCCTTTGTTGAATATCACATCATAACCACGGTCCTATAAAACTGTAATAGAGACAAGATTTTTCTTTAGGCCCAGAACGAACATGACATCCTTGAGCCTGAGGGGGGATCCTGACTCCCTCTGAAAGGTGATTGTACCAATCCCGGTTGCGCTATACCTCCCTTCGTTCCCCATCTTGATGTGCATCTGTAAATATTTTTCTTCCAGGTCAATAAAAAAGTCTCTACACCTATCATGTGGAACGATGCACATGAGTCCAAGTACCACACACTCCCCATCACTATGTTGGCCATGCATGCGATAAGGGTAAAGTCAAGCTCGAACTATGAAGCCAAGGCTTCACCTGTTGTTTCTCTTGAGGTCTTCTTTCTTGCCTTTTTGTGTGGACACTTCGTGGCATAGTTCATGAATTCATGACAATGGAAGCATTTAATTTTGGAAAAATCTTTCTTCTTGCCCCCTTGACTGGATTTTGGTTTGGATTTAGATTTCTTCCCTTTTACCTTCTTTGTCTTTCCATCCAATGAAAATTTTTCTTCCTCCTCACCCTTGGATGAAGTCTCATCTCTAGTATTCCACCTTATTTCTTCATGTACCAAATCGTACCATAAGTGCTCCCAATTCAGTAGTTTCTCCCTCTCGTTCATGGAATCTTGATAATTATGCTAGCTATTGGGAAGGCCAAGAAGGGCTAGGCTTACCAATTCTTCTTTCAGAACATTAACACTGACCCCAGCAAGTTCATCATGATATTATGTGAACTTGCTCAGATACTGTGGAATAGTGTCATACTTTTGCATCTTGATACTTTGAAGTTAATCCTTGAGCGCCAACGTCAAGTGGTCACTATTATTCTCAAACAATTTTTTCAGTGCTTTCCACATTGTGAACGAAGTTTCTTTTATATGGATATTTGTGACAATTTGATCCCATACTCCCTCCAAGATTATTCTCCTCGCCTTGGCTACATATTTCTTCCATTGAGCAAGGTTTTGGGCATCAGATTTTGGTGTCTCTGCAAAATATATTTTGATGTCTTCTAGTAATCCATTGTCATCCAATAGCGCCTCCATGTGATCCTTCCATGCAACAAATTACAGGTGCTTTCCAAGGCATACTCTAGCTTTAATCCATTGAAGGCCATATTCTCAGCTCTTAAGAGATCCTACTACATTAAACTCCAAATTCTAACCTTCTAAGAAAAAACTTTGAAATTCCTACTCTAATGTGAATCCTACTCTAATACCATGTAGAAATTATGGTGTCTATTTGCAATTTATCATGAAATTTTAATCAAAATCACAAGACACAAACCTACTCTACTGCTCTGCAGAAAGTAATTCACAATCTAGAACAAAAATGCTAGACATGCAATAAGAAATAACACACATGCACACAATACTTTTCCTAGGGAAAGAAATTTGTTAAAAACCCCAATGCCTACTTGCATTAATCTGATGAATAGAGATGTATTACAATTGATTTTCTCAACTGAGCACAACCTGCAAGTGCATAACCTATCTCTCTACTCAATGAGAAGCTTTGACCCGGACTTAGTCAATTTCCGCCTCTGCACAAGCCCCTATTTCCTTACGTAATTCCTTGAGAAATTAGACCCCTATTATTTAGGAATTTCTCCAAAATGTATTGTGTAATTCCTTGGGTTGGCCATAAAGTTGCATGCAACACCTGTACACTCTGGAATAGTCTACAAATGATGTTACACTACTTTGGAATCTCCACCTAATATAGGCAACTCGAACTCTCTGAATGCACTATCTATTTTGGGTTGATTGATCATTTCACTGGATGATCACTAAGTTTGACTGAAGTCCCACTACAAAATTGACCTTCCACTAGTTCCTCCAACAGTTGGAACTAGTTTAATTGGAAAAAAAAAATTGATATAACTGACTTTGATTGGTACAAATTAGCAGTAAAACATGCTTAACTGAACTCTAACTCTTCCAACTCAAATTTACTAAGTAAAATAGATGACACAAGCCATGCCATACAAGTTAACTGCATCCAAGTTGTCTGCTGATGTGGAAATTTGAATTTTCTCAATTTAGTCAAGGCAAAATCAAATTGAGAATTTCTTGTTGCATTTTTCAACATTCAGGATATTTGGTAGCCTAGTGTATTGTCACATTCTAGGAGATACACACTCCAAGCTAGTTCAAACTATGGAGAGGGGGTATTTTGTGGGGTATAGTGAGAACTCTAAGACATATCATACTTTTATTCCAGGGGCCAAGAGGATTATAGTCGGGCGTGATGTCAATTTCATGGAGAACAAGGCACATAGGAGGTCTAGATATTTTCCAACAATGGATAATCAGAGTGAGCAACCAGTAGAAGCCCATAGAGTTGAGCACTAGGATTAGGGATAACATAGCATGAGTACAATTACTATTATGAGAACAGGTTTAGGTTCAAGTGTTCCTAAGAGTTTACAAAGTATGGGGCAAAAGATGCAACATATCAGGGAGATGCATCAGGAGGATATAGAAGTGGATATTCCATTATTTATAGTTGGTAAGAGGAACCATGAGGTTCAGCAGACAGTTAGTGATGCTCAGAAGTTTGTGGGAGATCCTAGGATTGGAAATAGGCAGCGAAGACAACCAGATATGTACATTAGCTACATGGAATTGGTTAGTCGGTTAGTAGATATCAAGCCTTCTTACTATTAGGAAGCTACATAATAGCAAGTGTGGTGGCATGCTATGATTGAGGAGTACACCTCAATCATGTAGAATGATGTGCGGGAGGTTTTACCTAGACTGACTAATAAAGAATTGGTTGGATCATGATGGATATTTAAGATTGATCATGGTGCAAATGGAAGCATCAAAAACTACAATCTGAAGTTTGTGGCAAAGGGGTTCTCTTAGGAGGGAATAGCCTATGAGGATACATTCACTCATGTGGCTAGGTATACTTCTATACGAGCTATGATCTCATTCGCAATATAGATGGGATGGAAAATACATCAAATAGATGTAAAGATGGTGTTCCTTAATGGTGAGTTAGAAGGTAGTTGGAAGAGGAGGTATACATAGAGCAACCAGAGGGCTTTGTAGCACACAGAAGTGAGACTCACATGTGTAGGATGAAGAGAGATTTGTATGGGGTCAAGTAGTTTCCAAAGGTGTGGTATGAACACATTGATAAATAATTTCATGGAATGTGCGTTGTGAAGAGTGACATGGATTATAACCTCTACTACTTGGTGGTTGGGGGTGAGGTTCTTAATATTGCCTTGTATGTGGATGACTTGTTTATTATAGTTTCCCTAGGGCTCATAGAGGAATGCAATAGGGATCTTGCAGTAGAGTTTGAGATGAAGGATTTGAGGCTTATGCACTACTTTCTAGAAATGGAGGTGTGGTAGACAGATTGGGAGATTTTCCTTAGAAGGGGGAAATACTACATCGAGATCTTAAGGAGTTTCAGGATGGAGGATTGTAGAGCCATGTCTACACCCATGATCATGAATTAGAGGAAGGTATATGCATTTGACTCAAGAAGGATGTAGGCCCCACCTTATATAGGAATTTGATTAGCTCTATCATGTATTTGGTCAGCACCAAGCCAGATACATCCTATGTAGTAAACTCTCTTAGTCAGTTAACGGTAGAACCAAACAGAGTGCATTAGACAAGAAAAAACATGTGATGAGGTATTTGCATGGTAATATAAAGTATGGAATATGCTCAAGGTAATGGTATCAGGTTGGTGGGATATATTGATGTGTATTGGGTAGTTAATACACTGGATCAGAAAAGCACTTCATGGTGTTGCTTCAGTATGGGATTAGGTTTTGTCTCTTGGTACAATAGGAAGCAGAAGTTTGTGGCATTGAGTTATGTAGAAGCAGAACACATGGCAGCGAGAACAGACATATGTGAGGGCTTCAAAAGCTATTGGTAGCCATGATTGGTCAAATGATAGAGACAACAATGATACACTCTAACAATTAGAGTTGTATCAGGTTGTTTGAGATTCTGGTGTTTCACGACAGGTCCAATCATATAGACAACATGTATCACATCATCAGGGATTGTGTACAACACAAAATTGTTCAACTATAGTATATACCTATAGATGATAGAGTAGCATACATTCTAACAAAGGCACTAAGGAAGGTAAGATTTATCTTCGTCAGAGATAAGATATGTGTTATAAAGAACACCTTCACGCTATGATGGAGTGTTAGTTTATGTAGATCGGACAAGTGTTCTAGTCTCATATGGTATGCATGAGGCTAAGGAACACAATGGACTAATATTCTCCAATACCCAGAAAAAATTTCTAAGGAAAATTTGCCTTGATTAGAATTAATTAGTCATTTTATTAATTTTCCTAAAGTATAACTTAGGGAAATGGATTAATTAATCAGGACTAATTGAGGTAAATCAAGTTCCTCTAGTAACTTCTAAAAAAATCATTTTCAGAATTGAAGATGATCTTAACCATCGATTAGAGTTAGATTTTGGTCATTAATTTCGCAAAGAGAGATTATAAGAGGAGATTGATGGGAATCTGAAGATCACATTCGAGACACATATTTGTAGTGATAGAAAGGGTGTAATGATAGTGTGAATGACACCAAGCAATGAGGAATCAACAGTAATTGAGTAGAATATTTCCATAAAGAATTTCTTCATTAGTTTCTTCCAGTTTCTGAGATCCAGATGGAGAAAAGTTTCCAGTTTGATTTGTTTGTAGTAGGCCAATATTTTTCTGGTGCATAAGGGTTTTTGGAGGCCGATTTTGTATTTGCACATGTGGGAGAAAGAGGTAGTTTATAAGCACAATTTCTTCTAGGGAAGGCAAAGATGTCAAGTCGACTTGTATTGTCGAAGGAGGCTAAGTTTTCAAGAGGCTATGAGGTTGAATTTCCTTCAGCCAGGGCCACACATGTGAGGTTGTACACACTTGCAGAGGGAGGTCAAATTATATCAGGAGGGTCGAGTTATCTTTTAGAGGGAGTATGTGTTTCTTTTATGTATTATTATGCGCTAGTAACTAAACAAAATTAATTATCACAACTTTGTCAGCTCAGGTCAAGCAGTTGTAAAATTTCAATCATATGTTTTGTTGTAGGAGAATAATAAAAATTTGTAATTGCTGCATCAGTTTTCCCTTTCGGGGTTTTTCCAATGACATTTGTCCAAAAATATTTAATTTTCTATAAAGTTACAGTAGTTTTTTATTTATTATTTATCACATATAAATTGCTGAAGAAAAATAATCTTTTTCATATAGGTGAATAATTAGTAACTACAACAGTATTAAAAATTTCAAAAAGACAGAATTTATTGCAAGGAAATGGGTTTATAAAACCAAAATAAATGAAAAAGGTGAAGTGGGTAGATACAAGGGGAGACTAGTAACGAAGCGCTTCTCACAACAACCTGTGATTAACTTCGGAGAAACATTTACACATGTTGCCATATTAGACATAATATGAGAAATTTTAGCATTGGTTTCCTAAAATAAATGGAATGTACACCAAATGGATGTGAAATCTATATTTCTAAATTTCATTATGGAAGAATAATTCTATGTGCTGTATCCACTAGGATATGAGATCAAAGGACATGAAGACAAAGTGTACACGTGAAAGAAATCTCTTTATGGGCTCAAACAAGTCGCAAGAGCTTGGTACAACATGATAGATCCCTATGTGATTAAATAAGTTTCAAGAGAAGCAACAACAAACCTACACATTACGCAAAGGTAAATCAGCATGTCCCAATTTTAATTGTTTTCCTATATGTCGATGGAATTATTTATATAGGAGATTTTTCATTGAATCAATTTAAATATTCTATGAAAAAGGAGTTTGAGATTATTGATTTGGGCTTGGTGAAGGTTTTTCTTGGCATAGAGGTAAATCATTCATAACATGAAATTTTTATATGTCAAATAAAATATGCATTTCATTTATTAAAAAGATTGAGAATGAAAGATTGTGAAGCAACACCCACACGTATAGGAACAAGAAATAGACCCGACAAAGAAGATAAAGGTTTAGATATAGATATGGAACCATTCAAGAGATTAATTGGTATTCTCATGTATCTCACTACTATTAGACCAAATATCATGTATGGTGTTAACTTGATTTCCATATCTATAAAGACACCTAAATACATGCATTGGAAAGTTAGAAAAATAATTATGAGATTCACTGCAAGAATACCACAATATGGCATTTTATATTCAAGGACAGTGAATGGTTTTTTGATTGGTTATATAGATAGTGATTTTGTAGGTATTCTATATGATAGGAAAATCACTTCAGGACATGCTTTCCACTATGGTTCAAGGGTAATCTCATGGACATCCAAGAGACAACCGTTGTGATCCTCTCATTTGCAAAGGCAAAGTATGTAGCAGTAACAACAAAAACATATCCAACAATGTGGTTATGTAGAGTTTTCAAAGATATTCAACAAAGACAAGAAGAATCAACCCCAATATTTTCCAACAACAACTCAACCATGTCATTATATTAGAGAGCTTGTAAATAAGGGTGATATTATTTTAGAACCATTAAGTCATAAGACCAATTGGTTGACATATTCACAAAACCATTGACAATAGATGTTTTTTAATTTCATAGGCGGAATTTAGGAGTGATAGATGCTTAAGAATTCAATGCATGCAATTAAGGGGGAGTGTTTAATGAAATTGCACTTGCTAGTTAGTTTGTTCTTTACTTCCAAGTAGTTAGAAGGTTATTGATATACCATTGTAACAAATATTTTTATATGGATATAACTAGTATTGCTCCCCAAAATTCATGTGACCAGTTTTTCCATTTCAACATACTCCTTTCCATGCTCATGATATTTCTATTTTTACTCTTGGCTACAACATTTTATTGCAGTGCATATCTAGTCATGAATTTTCCTTTAATACACGTTCCTTGTAAAATTCATTAAATTCATAAATCATATTCACCTCTTATGTCTGACCTCAACACTTTAATTTGGTAGCCACTATGTTTCTTGACCATTGCTTTGAACTTTTCAAATGTTTCCATTTTATTTCCTAAGAAGTACACCCAAGTATTTCTACTATAGCCATATACAGAAGTCGGAAAATAATAACATTATCCAAGCAATTACGTCTGTATTGGCCCACACTAGTCGATATGAACTAGCTCTAGGGGATTGATATGATTTATACAGGAGATTTGTGAGTGATTTATAATGGAATCTGAGTTTTTGCACCGAGAGGTACTCTACAACTTAGTATGAAAGAGATGTTGTAGTGGTGCATAAAATGAAGCATCAGATCAAAAATTTAATAATAATAAAACATAATGTTGACTCAATTAAAGAATTAATAAAAATAAAAATTAATAAAACAATAAAGTGATGCAATTCATTTTGTGATATTGTAATTTTATTTTTATTAATAAAATTACAAACATCTTTTTTTAAGAACAAAAATCATAATATGCATGTCACATTAAAATACATTTAAATAATAATGATTCATATTTGTAATCATGATATTTCAGAATATCTAATTAATAAACATATAAAAAATTAATAAGTTTAATTAATAAACACATAATTGGAAATAATATATGGAAATAAAAAGGAGTTTGAGTTGAGTGATTTGAGCCTGGTGAAGTTTTTCTTGGCATACAGGTAAATCTGTTAGAACCTGGAATTTTTGCACCAAGAGACACTCTACAACTTAGTATGGAAGAGATGTTATAGTGGTGCATAAAATGAAGCATTAGATCAAAGAATAATAACAATAAAACATAATGTTGACTCAATTAAAAATTTAATAAAAATAAAAAGTAATAAAATAATAAAGCTATGCAATTCAATTTGTTATATTGTAATTTTATTTTTATTAATAAAATTACAAACATCCTTTTTTGAAGAACAAAAATCATAATATGCATGCCACATTAAAATACATTTAAATAATAATGATTCATATTTGTAATCATGATATTTCAGAATATATAATTAATAAACATATAAAAAAATTAATAAATTTAATTAATAAACACATAATTGGAAATTATATATATATATATATATATATATATATATATATATATATATATATATATATTCATTTTATCATATAAATTAAAATAATGAATCATATTCATGGCCACTATATTTTAGAACATTTTTAGATTTATTTAATGAACATATAGAAACTCAATATTTATAATAAAATTGTTTTCTAAACTATCTATTTATCTATGCAATGCATATCACAAAAATAAATAAATAAATAATTTAACAAAATAATAAAACATGTAAATGAAAAATGCCAATTACATATATATGTAACTATATGTATTATTATAATTTTAATAAAATGAAAAATAAGAGTATTTCTATACATAAATATGCAAAATATATATATATATATATATATATATATATATATATATATATATATATTATTAAGAATCAACATAGATTATCTTAACTCCTCTAGATCTACCAAGTAGTGAGAGGAATCAAATCTCTAGATATGCAAATCTTTCTCAAGTTTTATACTCAAAAAACAATTTGCATCTTGAGAGCTTTGATCCCTCTTGGCGCTTGGTAGATCTAGAGTTAGATGGATCTATGTTGGTTATATGTCAATAAAATGTGCATTTGATTTGTTAAAAGGACTTTGAATAAAAGGTTGTAAAGTGACACCCACACCTATAATAGTAATAGGGACCAAACTCAAAAAACAAGACAAAGGTGTAGATGTAATTCTGACATTATTCAAGAGATTAGTTGGCAGCCTCATGTGTCTCAGTACTACTAGACCAAATATCATGTATGCAGTTAGCTTGATTTCTAGATTTATAGAGATACCTAAATACATACATTGGAAAGTTTTAAAAGAACTCCAAGATACATTATAGGAATGTCACGATATCACATTTTATATTCAAGGATAGAGAATGATTTTTCAATTGGCTATATGGACAATGGTTTTGCAGATGATCTATATGATAGGCAAAGCACTTGACGATATGTTTTCCACTATGGTTCATGGGTAATCTCATGGGCATCCAAGAAGCAGCGCATTGTCACATTCTCATTAGCAAAGAAAAAGTATATAGCAACAACAACAATAGCCTTTCAAGTCGTGTAATTACACAGAATTCTTAACAATTTTCAACAAACACAAGAAGAATCAACCCTAGTCTACTATGACAATACCCCAGCCATATCATTGTCCAAAAATCATGTTTTCAACAGAAAAGCAAGCATATAGATACTAGATATCATTTTATTAGAGAGTTTGTAAATAAGGGTGACATTTATTTAAAAACGTGGAAATCACAAGATCTATTGTTTAGCATATTCACAAAGCCATTGGCTATATATGTTCTTGAATTTCATAGGTAGAATTTAACTGTGATAAATGCTAAAGCATTAAGTGGATATAATTAAGGAGAAGTATTAGAGTAATGTAATTATACTCATTTCCCGAGGGGCAACGCAATTGGTTAATTCGAGAAATGAGAAATTTTTGAAACTCGAAAGACTTGGGTTCAAATCTCTCTGTTGTGACTCGGGCTACGGGGAGATGGACATATTGTAGCCCCCCAATGGTTATTAACTGGTAGTTGGTGGACATATTATGCAAACACGTTTGCATATTATATAAGTTCTTCAGCATGATCAGAAAATTCAAAGTTTTAAGTACTTGTATATACACCCTACGGATTTACTTTGTCAGAACTTTGAATTGTTTTAAGTGGTGGACATAAAAATGCAAACATGTTTGCATATTATATAAGTTCTTTAGCATGATCAGAAAATTCAAAGTTTTAAGTACTTGTATATACACCCTAGGGATTGGATTTACTTTGTTAGAACTTTGAATCGTAATGGTAATAGATTTCGAAGTTTGGTTAAGAGCTCTTTTTTCTCAAATATAAGGAAACCAGATAAAAGTGCACGATCTAGAGATATGTGATTAGAGTAAAGGCCTACGCCTTCCGAACCATAAAAAAGTAATTCCACTTAACACAGTTTTCTTTAATTCAATCTACATGAACTAATAACAACTAATAATAACTTTCCCATTATTAATTTAACAATTAAATTATTATAAATTTTCCAGAGCATTGAAAACAAAAAAAAAAAAAAAATTCTCGATAAATTCAGAGACCTTCAAAACCTCTGACACAGGTATGACCTATCCTCTTGGAACTTTGATGGGCCCTGAACAAGTCGGGTTTTCAGAATATCAACTGCCCTGTAATAATTCGTTGCGACTCGGGCAGTGCACGGTCCTCTGACACAGGTATGACCTATCCTCTTGGAACTTTGATGGGCCCTGAACAAGTCGGGTTTTCAGAATATCAACTGCCCTGTAATAATTCGTTGCGACTCGGGCAGTGCACGGTTACGAAAACTAATGAAAGCACATAATTAATTTACTTATTAATCATTTGTTTTTCTTTCTGACAATCGGGATGCCAATGACGAGAAAATGGTCATATTAACATTTTTTAATCATTTATAATTAAAAAAAATTTAAAAATCGATAAATTAAATGAATACATATTTTCAATATCTTGACTTTGTCCAACCCTTTCCACATATAATATTATTTTGAAAAAGAAAACAAAAACATCGAACATAAATGTAAAAGGGAATTTATTAAAGACACAATGTGGATATAATTGGTAAGACATGGATGAACTAGAAACATCATTATGTATAATTTGTAAGATATAGATGGACTAGGCATTATCTATGTTTTTGTGTTATCTACATATGATTGATGACTAAAAACTTCTAGAGGGTTTTAAAAAATAAAATAAATATTTAAGTAAGTTTAGGTGGTGATGTTAGTTATTTATGCAGATATGCTTGTAGTTAGTTTGAGGATTATTTATTTAACGAGGGGTTTGTCGAGAAGTTGGAAGTATTTATTGTGAAGCTTTACAGAGAAATGATTGAATACATCAAATAGATGAAGAAGTAATTTGTCCCATAGGTTATCTTGCATTTATTGTGAAGCTTCACACAAAAAATTTTGAATACATCAAGCAGATGAAGAAGCAACATGTCCCATAAGTTATGTTTACCTTCATAGACTTTAAAATAATTCTTTCTTTCTTATATATTTCTTAATTCTTTATAGTGTTCTTAAAAATAAAAAATTATACTTATAATTTTCTCATAATGAGTTTAAGGATTAATTTTATAATTTATTAAATAAAATTAAAAATCAAAATAATTTATTTTAAAAATCAAAATAATTTTTGGAAATCAATTTACTAATATTTTGTTTCTTATCCATTCAGAACAAAATTTATATAATAAAATTATGTATTTTGTTACTTTAACTACTCCAATACAAAGTGAATGTCATATAAGCTCCTTTTAATCATGTGAACATAATTACATTTGAACTTTCCATAAAAATTTACATGGACCTAAACCACCTATTAACCATTGGTTGAGAATGCGAAATCTTTAAAGCTAACATAAAGAGCTATCATGATGCGTTAAATTTTCGACTCCCAAGAAGAGGAGGGATTGCATTCATATTATAATGAATGTCTATCCCATATTTGATGTTAACATAATTACATTTGAACTCTCACTAAAATTTTACAGGGACCTAAACCTATTAATCATCAGTTGAGAATGCAAAATCTTTAAACCTAACTTAAAGAGCTATCATGATCGTGACAAAGCTATTTACTGTCAAATTGGCTAGATAAGATAAATACACAACGCAATCATTAGATAAGATAAGTGCTAGCTTAGATCAGTAAAAAAATAAAATTGGATATTTTTATAACTTAGTTTTTTTTTTTAATCCATCATTGGGAATTTTATTTAAAGATTATAAGTTAAAATAGGTAACACAAGTGCTACATAGTAGCTTAGCTTAGTAAAAAAATAAAGTTGGATATTTTTATAATTTAAGTTTTTTTTTTAATCCACCATAATTATCCATCGAGAGTTTTATTTAAATGTCACAAGTTAAAAATAAAAGACATCGTTGTAAAAAGTTTTTATTTTATTGTTTATTATTTTATTAGAAATAATTTATATATTTTTTATTTAATAAATATATATAAAAAAATGCAAATTGTTTTAACTACTTCGAGGAAAACAACCCATAAAAATGGTTTTAATTTCAAAATTATAATGTTTTTTCTAACTTAAACTTTTTATTAAATTTTAAAATTATAAATATTTTTAATTATCATTAAAGGTTTTACTATCATATCATTTACAATAATACATTTATTCATGCATGCAATTTATAGTACTTAGAACGTTGATCAAATTAATGTTTTATCATAATTCATAATAGTATTATCTAATTGGCCCATGTTTAAATATTATGGTATTTAAAAAAATAATTAAGTAGGTGGTTTGATTGCACTCATTTATTTGAAGTGACTTTATATGCTTAACCAAGGAGAACTAATCTATGGTTCTTGACATAATAGTATTATTACTTTTTGCATTAAAAAGGTAGTATTACATAATTTAAAAATTATATAGAGATATGAAAATGATTCAATGCAATATTATTACATAGTTTTTCCTAAAATTCTGATCATAGGCGTTAATGTAATATTTTTCCCATCTTTATCACAAGACTATTCCCATTTGAAGAAAAGAAAATGCTTATATACAAAGTTTGGGAAATGTCATAAACTTATCGATCAAATGGATATATATATTAGGTGAATCAATTGTTAAATACAAGTTAAAACGACCTAAAATCTCTCTATTACATATGTTAGAACTCCAACAAAACATGACTTGTAAGCATCCCAGGAGTGCTAGAAACTTGAATTAAAGTGATAGGAGCTCACTTGTTACAACATTGTCTTCTGCATTGATTTGGTTCAAAGAATTAACATACATTCCCAACATTTAGAAACAAAAAAAATATATTTTCATTTAGTGTATATATTTTGTCTTGCCTTGAATTTTATATTCATGGTTTTTATTTATAAAAATATTTTTCCAAATATATTAGAAATGAACAATTAGAAATAAAGAAACATATTTTCATTTAGTATATATATTTTGTATTGCCTTGAATTTTATGTTTACAATTTTTATTTCTATAAATATTTTTTCAAATTAGTAATATAAATTACTATTTTTAAATTCAATAATTTTAATTAATTCAAACTAAATTTAAATATAAAATAATTATAGTTTAAATGTATATTAACCATATCATACATTTTATAAAATTTTAAAAATTATTTAATTTTATATTCATCTAATCAATGTTCAAAAATTCATTATCTATTTATCAAATTATAATGTTACTATATTTAAACTAAGTCGCAAGTACTAGCTATTATGTAGCCTTTGTTTCGTATTGAATCAAAACAAAGATTTTAATGTTTTTTCAAGAATTATGAGAAATAAAATAACAAGGGTCTCTTGGCCTAGTAATGAAGCAATTTGCTTTTGTATTTTTCAATATAAGTAAAAAAGTAAAAGTGAAAGGCATGGTTCTTATTTTCTTTGAAAGCTTTTTCCGAGTCTTTATATTAGTATAAGAGCATGATGTTTTTATTATAGTAGTTTTTCTCTCATTTTTCATAATGAAAGTGCTATGTTTTTAATATTAAAATTTAATAATAAATTTTGATTAAAGTATAATTTCATTATATATAGTTTAGGGATTTTTTTTGGTAAGGTTTAATGATTAAAAAATACATTTTTCTCAAAATATTATAAATTCAAATTTAGAGAAGATACATTATAACACTATTGTAAAAAAACCAAAATATATCATATATATCAATTTGTTGTTTAACTTCACTGTAACATGAATATATATATATATATATATATAATTTAGGTTGTCGAGTTCTTGTCATTAAAGCACCTTTATTATTGAGAGGTCACAAGTTCAATTATCTCAACACTCTCGAGGTCAAGCTCTGTGGTTGAGCCGATAGGAAGTGATCCCTTCATGTGGATCTTCCTGATACAAATACTATGTGAATGTAGCAATCATCAATCTTCGGGGACTACGAACCACATAGAAACACACAAGCATATACTTTTCACAACAATCCAACCATAATCTCTCTTTAAAACCTATGCTCTTTTAATAATATAATACATATCAATTAAATATTAAATGAATCCCAAGCATTTTGAAATTTTAAGCAAGTGCATAAAAACAAAGAAATTTTTATATCGATTTAATATTTAACTTAATTATAACATTGGAATTAAACCAACCTAGATCCATCTTAACTTTGGATCTACCAAGGTTCAAGAAGGATAAAATCTCTTTTCACTCTAAAAAAGCATTGCATCTCTATAGAAATTCCCGCTATAAATCAACAGATTATGCAATAGACTAATGTAAAATACAAGATCTACTTCTACAACATTTTGTGAAAGCTTAATCACATATGAGCAGTATCAAACAAGAACAGATATAACTGAGAATGAGAAGCAATCACACATAACACAGAAGAAATAACTCGGGGAAAGCCTCAGCCTAAAACCCCAACTCTGTATTATCATACAAGTGGAAATATAGTCCAGATTACAAAAAGAATTAGCTCACAAGCTGTCCTGCTCTCTCTGCAATCCTTCTACTACTCATAGAAAATCAAAAGCCTCTCTCAAACCTTCTCCTCTGCCCTGCAAGCCTCCTATTTCTTTCCGCAATTTTCCTTGGGGTCCAGTGAAGCCACATGTGTGAATTGGCCTCTTCGCACACTCACTAACCTCTAATCTAACTGCACAATCCTAAAGGAGATAAATCCTTCTCCATGGATGAGTTTCCTTTATAGGAAAAATCCATCCAACTTATAGTACATTGTCCCTCCTCTGATCTCAACTGGGTCTCTGTCTGAATTCACATTTATGAGTTATTCATGAGAGGATATTCAGTTATCTGAAGTGCAATAGCTATATGCAAGCATGCATTAACTAACTGAATGTTAGGCGGAAAGAGTCAATAGTGCAGACACAACCAACCTCCATAGGAGCCTAAGACTCTCTAATGACAAACAGGACAAACAAGAGCAATCCTTCTCTAAACATGTATTTACCATACGAGAAATCAAGTGTTTAGATCCTACCTGTAGTCCAACGCTGTTGTAGCAGTCCAGCCTCGCCGATCCAGATGAGCTCCTCCTTCACTTCGAAACCTGCATTCACTAACAATCAAACGATTAAATAACACTTGATAATCTCATAAAATAAAACATATTTAACATGTAGACCAAGGAGTACATGAAACAACTCATTAATAACAAGCTATTGAGAAGAATGGACTCATTTGCATTAAAAGGAAACAAAAGGAACAATTACAACCTGAGCCTTGGTGTTGTGCAAGTCCCTCCCAGGGTCCATCAAGAGTTCTCCTTTACTTTGACAAAGCTCACCCACTTCCAAATAGAACAAGCAAAGATGGTAATCTCTCCTCACAAGCTTCTAAATGGGAGTCCTAATTCCAGCAGCATCTACCCTTAGGAATGTTTAGCTTTCAACCTCCCCTCCTTCTGGCCCAATACCTGTATTTATAGTGCTCTAGAGGAAGTTATTCAGGTCCACCATCAATGGGATAAGTCCCTCTTTGGATGGGATAGCTCCCTTATTGATGGGATAATTTCCTCTTTGGTAGGGATACATGAACCATCTGGAGGCGCTTCATACACGTCAAACATACTTCTAGAAGCCTCTAGAAATGACCACAAGTAACTTTTTTGGAGTGAAACTTGCGCTTTTTGACCTTTACAGGGGTACGCACCTGCCCCTTTACATACAGAGCGTACAAGTACGCAGTTTTTGTGAACATTAGGTGCGTATACGCAGGTAAGGCCGAGAGAATCTGCGTACCCAGAGATAAACACATTTACAAAGACTTTCTCTCTTTTTTGGAGTTTGATATGGAAAGCAGAGGCATAAGACTTGCCCAGGAGGATAGCATGACTGTTGATAGAGCCATACTAACTGTAAATAGCCATGGTGACATTTTTTAGTGTAACAGATTGCCCCCTAAAGTGCGAAGCCTGTAGTAGATTAGGGTTTTGTATTATCTAGGAAGGGTGAAGCGCTTTATCATTTCAAGGATTATCTCGTGGAGAGCCTGGTCAGAACCTGCAATTTTCAACACAAAATACATGTATAAGATTATATCATCGCTGAGGTAGGCATTCCCATACTCAGATCAAAACTTTAACTAACAGACTAACTACTCTGATACAGGAATGATCTTGCAGTACATCATAATCATAGACTTTTGTAGACACAGTATGGACGCAGCCATCTGTTTATAATTGGTCTACTATATAATGAATACAAAACTCCTCGCAGCCTAGATGGTGGGAACTAGATCCAGGGTCTTCATTTCTACTTCCCGAATTGGTACGATTCTAGCCATGCGAATAAATGAGTTGATGTCGAACATGGTAGAAACCACTTGATTACCAGTCAATGATGTAAACCGTTAACAAGTGTGAGAGAGACCACCAGTGATGTCAATGGTTCTCAAAGTACCCAGTACAATCCATGAAATGTGAATAAATGAGTTGATGTCGAACACGTCACGGAATCCTCTGATCGAAAGTCAATGATGTAAACTGTCGTCAAAGGCGAGAAACCTGCCATTGATGCATGCAGACTTCAAGGTACTGTCGATTTCTAAGTCATCTTTCCAGATAATGTGTTGATGTCGATAGAAAGCGACCCGTTGCAGGCAAGCCCACAACACGAAATCATTGTTCAAGTTGAAGAAATGTTGCTATAAGGACTGACTCAGGGATGGTCAAAATGGATGACAAGTATTTTTGTAGATGAAAGTTTTGTTTGCAGACCTCTTGAACACATAACGACACGACAGATGGTTTGGTGACGATTGACCCAAAGTTAATACCCGGAAACGGTTGAAGACTTTCAAAGTGGTTTGATCAACTTTTAAGGCGAAGGATTTCCCAACCCAGGTGAACAGAAAGTGTCGTGTTCAAGAGCGGTGATAAGGTTCTTCTGTAACAAAGGATAACAAATATGCTCATTCTTCTCTCTTTTCCCCCACCATTTCTGGCAAGTACCTCTTTATTTTTTACAAGCTTGAGGAGGATAACATATGCTTGATTATAAGCTCATCCTTCGGATAAGTCCAACCTAGTTTTGATTCGAACCCTAGGAAGGAGTGGTTCGTTCCTGTTTGTAATTGAACAGGCCCTTTACTGTGAAATTTTAACGAGCCCAGTATAGGAGAAACTCGGCGTTTTTCAATTTTAGAGAGTCTGAAAAACTTAAGAAGACTCCAGGTTGAACTTTTTCGTAAATTTGTGTCCCCCAAGCCCGAAAAACTATAAAATAATACCTGGGAGAACCGCTTGATCTTGCGACCAAGGAGTACTTTCATGATTAGTGTCTCTGACCTGAAAAGTAAAAAGCGATCAAGGACACGTCGTTTTATTTCCATATCGAGTTTGAAACGACAAAAACCCGGCAATCTTTTCCTGTTTTTTGAGTCAGAAAAGAGCTTAAAATATGACTCTGATGTTTTGGTTCGTGAAAAATGACAATTTACCCTAAAGTCCCCTTGTCCTGCACAAAAACAACACATTGCTCATACCTGTTTAAGATAGGCAAAAATACATTGAAAAACATCTTTCCATGGTGAAAAATAAACAAACTTAACATTCATTCATCCAAAAAACCTATAAAAAGACCTTTTACCATGTCATTTTACCATTTTACTGTTGAGGTTGAGAAAAGGGCTTTTGACAAGAAAACTTTCTGTGGACATTGCGGAGAATCCGACCGTCAGAATCGAGCGCCGTCTCTTTCAGGTATTCCACAACATTCTCCTCTTCAATTTCATCCGATTAAAATTCATTTTTAGGTTTTAGTTTGATTTTTTAGGGGGTTTAGGGTTTTAGGATATGTTTCTCGGGGTACGCAGGTGCCCCATGGGCGACCTGCGTACCCCGACCTTTTTGTATATAGGAAAAAGGTCGGGGTATGCCGCCCGCCTTCAGACCAGCTGCGTACCGCCGCTCTGTGTTTTGAACACGGGGTGCGTACCCTGTGAAACACGCATTTTGAAACCCCAAACTCCAAATTCAACCAATCAAATTTCTTCTAATGAATTCTAACTATTGTTTTTTGGTGTGTAGGGCATTCACCATGCTAGATTGGAGAGAAAGAGAACACGAGGACGTTGATTTGGCCGCGATTGGTCATCAACCTTCTATTGATGCGTTAAAAGCATGCGGACTGTACAAATACTGGGCCATACCTGGCATGAGGGACCAGGTGTCATTCCTTGAGTGGCTGGTTGAAAGGTGGAACATTCAGGATCAATGCTTCTACATCGGAGAGAACCAGCTCGAGATAGAGCCCTCCGACATATATTTTCTCTCTGGCTTGCCAAATAGGGGCGAGCAACTGACTCTGTCCGGGACTAGGCCAGGTGGCCAATCCCTTGCTAGCCTCCGGCTAGAGTGGTACAACAATCAGAACCAGGAGAAAGGGATAGAAATCAAGTACATATCCCTGCCCGAACTTATGGTGATAGCCTTTACTGTTACCAGACTCTGCGGCGCAGCCGCCTTACACATTGCCACCGGGTCCCAAATGCGGATGGCGATAGATTGCTACCGAGGCACCATTTTCAACTGGTGCGATGCTGTGTTGGCCAATATGAAGGGCCAACTAACCAGGGCAAAGAACGGACAACTGAAGACCTTTGGATATGGGCCTTTAGTTGTGAGCTTTGCCTTAGAGAGAGTTCCAATGCTGATCCCCCAGCATCTTACTGTTCTAGTTGGGGCTCCTCGGGAGCCTAAGTTGACGAGATGGGTTGCGGTAATGGCCCGGCATCCTGATGAGGGCGCGACAGTTGTTCGATCTCCTGATGGTTACTTTCACTGGCTAGAGGGCCAGGTCTTTGCTATTCAGGATTTTTCTTATGCCGGAATGGATTTTCGGAATGATCCAGACATGGTTCTTCCACAGGGAGAACAGTGGGACGACAGAGGTATTTCATTTTTCACAAGTTTTTAAATTATGTATTTTTTTTTGTTTTTATATATATCGCCTCAAAACTGACAGCACAAATTTTCAAAATGTAGATGTAGGTCCACGGCGTCCGGCCAACCTCCGGGCTTTTGAGAGGAGAGTACCAGCTGTACCAGCACCAGCCCCACAGGATGCGGCCGCAGAGACCTTAGCCGAGCTGGAACAGGATCTAGAGCGTCTGATGGCGGGTATACCAGAGACCACCATAGATGACATTCCTATTCGACTTCAGCGCTATGTGGTCGCAGTCCCAGGACCTTTTAGGAGGTTCCTGTGTAGGGTAGCGCGGGCAGTGGTCTCATATAGAGAGCACCACCAGTGATTGGCTAGTCACTTTTGTAGACACATATGACATTTTTGGTTTTTTGTACTTATCATTTTGCTGATCATAAGGTGTTTTTCAACCTATGATCGAAGACGATGTATATTTTTGACACACTCCTATCTATATATATATATATATCATTATTACCAGCTTATCTTGTTTTAACATATGTGATGAAATGTTTTTAAATTTACTTGCATGATTATCGCAAATATTTGTCCAACATTCGAGAAGCAATTGCATCTGCTAATGTATTTAAAGACCTTGGAATATGCTGATATTCAATGTAATCAAATTCACGTTCCAAGAGGCGCACTCTCAAAAACAACCTTAATAACATAGGATTTCTAATGGCATATACTCTATTAAGCTGTAATACAACGAGTTCAGAATCTAACCTCACTATCAAACGTCGAATTCCAAATGAAATAGATTCAGACAATAATTCAACCACTGCACTGTATTCTGCAATGTTGTTCGTCGTTTGACCGAGGCTCACCCCATGCATAGAAACTAACTCGTCAGAGGGCGAATAGATAACCCAAGCTGCGGAAGAGATATTCCGTGTACTACGACAAGCACCATCGGCAAATCCAATGTACGTTTGGAGAGGCGTCGACATCTGCAATATCAAGAGTAAAACCAAGATAAGCCAGAATAACGACGAAAAACACACTTTCTAAGCTAAGCACACTATCTAAACTAACAAACATACTAGCTAGAAAGAAAACCTAACCTAACTAAAAATTCTCCGCACCCATCATTTAAGCATAATACCTCTTTAGGTAAAGACCATTTCTGGGTTTACCCAAAGAGTCCCCATCAAAATCTACTAGCTCATAGGCCCCTTTTGCTAGCTTGCGCTTTACAATGTAGGGTCCATGCCACATAGGAACGAATTTTCTAGCACCTAGCTTATCGTTAGCTTGATCATATAATAGCACTAGGTCTCCCTCTGAAAAACTTCGAGGGGTCACATTTCTATCATACTGAGCTTTCATTCGCTTCGCGTGAGTCTCGATTGCCAATGCAGCGTCACGTCGAGTCTCATCTAATTGGGCTAAGTATAATAAACATTTCTCCTCTTCAGAAGTAGCTGGGAGTAATTCGACAGCCATTTGAAGTGATGGGATTTCGCATTCAATGGGTAACACAGCTTCCAAGCCATAAACTAGCTGGAAAGGAGTGAACCCTGTTGAAGTTTTCACTGAAGTTTGGTATGCCCATAGCGCTGAAAATAACATGTTGTGCCAATTCGACCGATGAATACCAATGATTCGTCGGATCATGATAACCAGAACTTTGTTGATAGACTCAACCAAACCGTTGGCTTGCGGATAATAAGGAGTAGAGCTATCGTGGCGTAAACCAAGCTGGCTTGTAAGCTCAGTCATCATGATGTTTCGAAAATGGCTCCCATGGTCAGTGATGATTGCTTGCGGGACACCAAACCTAGTTATAATGTGATTGAATACGAAAACTGCAGCTGTTTTGCCGCTTGCGTCGAATGTAGGCATTGCCTCGGCCCATTTAGTAAAATAATCAACCGCGAGGATGATATACGCATGCCCCCCGGCCGAGTGAGGGTTACAAGTAATAAAATCGATACCCCATTTGGCGAAAGGACCAACGGCAATTATAGGGTGGAGAGGAGCAGGGGGTGTGCGCATCTTGCGATCAAACACTTGACAGTTGTGGCATTTTCGGACCGCAATGATACAATCTTTAAACATGGACGGCCAGAAATAGCCAGCACGCAACACCTTCTGAGCTGTGGCATACCCAGACATATGACCGCCACACGCTCCAGAGTGACAATCATTCAAAAGTCTCTCAGCCTCTTCGTGAGTTAAACAACGTCGAAAAACCAAGTCTGCCCTCCGGCGATAAAGTGTATCTCCAATAATTTTGTATTGTTGGGATTGAAACCGAATTTTTCGACGCTCCGACTTTGAAGCTTCAGGCCGAAAGGTTTGGGTTTGGAGATAGATGATTATATCCCCATACCACGGATCTAAAGTACTGATAAAAAACAAAGATTCGTCTGCAATGGACTCCTCTGCCACAGTCTCTGTGTCAGTACGCGGGAAATCACACATCAATTCTGCAAAAGCTAAGGATTTCTTAGACTTGGACTTCTCGAACTCCAAGTCGAACACTTGCAGGATAACGATCCATTTAGAGTACTTGCCCCCTAGCAGTTGTTTAGTCAAAATATAAATCATAGGGTTGCAATCCGAAATAACTGTACTTTTACGGAGAAGAATGTAGTGACGAAAACACTGGACAGCTTGAATGGCTGCCAAGGCCAATTTCTCCACATGCAAATATTTTAGCTCAGTGGGGTTTAATGTCCTACTAAGATAATATATCACATGTTCCGTTCCGAATTCATCTTCTTGGACTAACACCATTCCAATAGTGGAATGCGAAGCTGCGAGGTATAAGAAGTAGTCCTGGTTGTAGTTGGGAGGATGCAACAACGGTGCATGGGTCAACGCGTGCTTAAGTGCATCAAAATATTGTTGGGCAATCTCGTCCCAAAAGAATTGAGCGTTCTGTTTCAACAACCGTGTAAAACCCTTAGTGACCTCGGCGTAGTTTGGAATGAATCGACGTAAAAAGTTTGCTTTCCCTTGCAAACTTTGGAGTTGGCGCAAACTCGAAGGAGGAGGCAATTTGATGATAGCTTTGACCTTCGAGGGATCGACGCGAATGCCGGCTTTTGAAACAACAAATCCGAGCAGTCGACCCGCTTCTACACAGAATACACACTTGTGAGGATTCAACCGAATACGATAATGCCTACACCTCATAAGGATTGCTCGTAAGTGGACAAGGTGATCAGCTCGATGTAAAGAATGAGCAGGCAAATCATCGAGGTACGGTTGCACAATGTGCTTGATGTCATGAAATGCATAAGACATCGCCCGTTGAAAAGTGGCTCCGACATTCTTAAGCCCAAAAGGTAATTTGTAGTAAGCAAATGTCCCCCATGGACAAATGAATGCCGTTTTTGGTTGATCGGCAGGTAGAATATTGATTTGATTATAGCCCGAAAAACCATCCATAAAGGAAAACATTTCACTTCCGGCACAATCATCAATTATTTGATCGATATAGGGCGTAGGATAGTTGTCTTTTGGACAAGCTCGATTTATATCTCTATAGTCGATACATATTCTTATTGTTCCTTGTTTCTTGTTAACCGGAACAATATTCGATACCCAATCCGTTAACGGGATTGGATAAATGAAACCTGCTTTCAACAGCTTTTTGACTTCTGCTTTAATCGCAGCTGCTTTTCGAGGGTGAATCTGACGCAACCGTTGCCGGACGAGTTTAGCATCCGGGTAGGTCTTTATTTCATGAACAACAATGGCAGGATCGATTCCTGGCATTTCCTCGTAAGACCAGGCAAACACATCGCGGAATTCTCGGAATAGGGCCTTATAAGTTTGGATTTCATCTTCTGTACATGAGGCACCTATATGAATGTTTTCCTCAATTCCGGACTTCACTGAAATGTCAATGGGAATAGTACGAGAAATATTCCCTAAATTGATCTCTGAATCAGGATGTTTCGTTGGATTCTAAGTGTCTTTGACATATTCAGTGGTAAAAATAGATGAAAAATCGTTTTCAAAAGCATCATCCTCAGGTAAAAACGAAGATCTATGATGGAGATCTTCCCATGGTAGATCGTCTACACTTAGGATTTCGCGAAGTTGTTCATCAGATGACACGACTTCGGGAAACGCTATCCGTTCTGAGGTTGATGTGAAAAGTGATTCCTCACTGACCACATTCATTTAGTCGATTTGGGTTGAACGCGAGTCGGTAAAAGACACGACGGCTTCATAAGCAATTTCATATGGACACAAAGGCATAGCATCATCGAATGAGTCTATCTCAGATTCAGATGGGACAATCCAAGGATCGTCGTAAATAATGGTGTCTGATGTAATCATATGAATTGATGCAAACGAAGGGTCTGCGTTGATTGGAGGGAAAGGAAAAGTTCCCAGTAAACCAGAATCTTTAACTAAACCTACGCCAACGTCCCTATAAGGGATTGTCATCTTACCGACATGCTGGATACTCTCTGAAGAGGCTGGTTCAGATGAAAAGTATGTCAGCTGATCAATTGTCACGATCTTGCCGTTATGTGGAAACTTTATTACTCTGAAGACCGATGAAACGACCGCTGTCATAGCATATGACCAACTTCGACCCAAAAAAAGGTTGTAGTCTAGAGGGGCATCAACCACCTCCACATCTAGACTAACGGTTTTACCTTCTACCCCTATAGGAAATTCCTGTAGAATACCAAACGGACGGAACCCACGGCCATCAAAGGCCTTAAGGATGGTCGGGGATTGGTTCAGTGAAGGGGAACCAAGCGATCTCCAACACTGAATCGACATAATACACGTGGAAGCTCCCTCATCAATTACAGTCCGATGAATAGGCCTGTTTTTTACTATCACTGGAATCTGAAAAGCCATTTGATGAGGGAGACGCGGTGTACTATTTTCTAGATCGAAGATTATCAGATTCGGGTCCTGAACATCAACAGCTCCAATAGCCGACAAAAGTAATTTTCGTTGTGCTGGGCATGATTGCAGCACTTCTAAAGCCGACATTGCTGAGGGTGAAACAGCCAAGTCCTCAACAATGTTGTAATTCTGGGCCGCTCTCGCATGTGGATTGAAAGCAGACCTTCGAAGAACACCCTTGGCGGGCGGTTTGATTACTAAGTCCGGGTTAGGTTTTTCGATCTGTAGTGGATCGGAACCAGGAGCTGAGGTTGATGGATTAGAATGAGAAGATTCTGCTTCCTTACCATCAACAGGATTATTACTACCATAATCTTGCGACCGAGTCGCAATCCTCACATGAGACATCATCAAAATGGGTTCTTCACTGGCAGTCGAGGAAGAACCTATCATCTTACTCTCCTGCTTTGGAAATGGATCTTTCAGTACAGCAGGAGTGGGAGAACCTTTGACTATTTTCACAACCTCGGCCCGATGAGGGCAATCTCTTGTAAAATGATCCTCTTCACAAATAAGACAAGGATATCGAGGTTTGCGCTTTTCGTCATTGGTTTCCGACTTTTCTGTTTTCTCCTTCGGAGCCTTGTCTGCTTTAGCCTTCTTCTTTCCTTTCTTCTTTCCACCGTTTTTTGATTTGGTCATAGATGACTCTACAGCGTGAATATCGGCAGAAAGTTCAGGAGAAGACTCTCCTGTCGGGGAATCAGGCAAGGTGATTATAGGAGTAGTAGAATTCTTGGAAGATTTCTTCTTTCTCTTTGTGTTCACCGTACCAATCATACCATCAGTGGCATGAGATCCCGAAGGAGCAGCAGCGATTTGATTCAATTTTGGAAGATCTGGGATCTTCTCGTGTAACGTACCTGACTGAGTATAAACTAAGTCAAGGTACTGCGCCTGAGCAATGACTTGCTCCTTAGTAACTACTCCGGCCTTAGCTACATCTTCAGTAATCTTCGGTAATAATGATTTAACAAACCATTCAGCTAAGATTTGGTCCGGAATAAAAACTTTCACTAACCTTCTTTGATGTCTCCACTCATGAATATGATCTGAAATATACGTGGACGTCGATTGTTTTAGTGAAGTTAATAACTCCGTGCCGTTATCGTATCTGACCGGCAACTGAAAGTGAGTTAAGAACGAGGTAGCTAACTGGCTAAAATTGTAAAAAGAGGCCCGTGGTAACTCAATGTACCACTTGGCCGCGAGACCAATGAGTGTACACTGGAAAAGACGTAAGCGGATCGAATCATCCGAGATAGAAATTGAAGCACACCAGAGGTGGTAAGTCATCACGTGATTGGACGGATCCTCTCCAGACTTACCTTCGAACTTGGGTATATCACTGGGCAACTTATTTGGCATTGGCAGCCAGAACGGAAGATATTGAATTGGATCGTTCGTTAGGCGCGTCAAGTCTGGTAAATCCAAAGTTGCGATAAACGGTAATTGCCGGTTAGGATCTCTAAAACTCTGGGTCACAAGACCGGTCCCAGGAGGAGGATATCCAGGATAACTAGGAACAGGAATTGCATTAGGGATATTATATACTCCTGGAAAACCAGGATTAACCGGACCATACTGGGGTTGTTGAGGTTGTTGAGAAGTGTACCCAGGATACGGTTGATACTGGTAAACCGGCTGCTGGACAGCTTGCCCATATTGGTACTGTCCCTAGTACGGTTGATAAACAAATTGTGGTTGAGTAGTGACAACCGTACTTATACCAGGCTGACCTACAGGCATCTGAACCGTAGTTTGAATCATAGATCCAGATAAGGGTAAAGATGTCTGAGGAGTAGTTACAGAGACAGTAGAAACAGGAGGTGTCGATACTCCAGAAGTAAGTGCGGTAGATGTTGCGGTAGTTGCTGCAGCCGTTTGAGATGGGGTACTAGGTGCAATTGGCAGCTAAGTAACTACCGAAGTTACAGAAGTTTGAACATTTGACTGGACAGGTTGCGGTTGCTAGGGTGGACCAGAAACTACGGGTTGTCCAGCTTGAGGTAACAACTGTATACTTGGCTGCAACACCTGTTGACCTTGTGATGGATCCCACACTATCATTCCAGGGTATTGACCCGTAACAGGTTGAGGATACTGAGATCCATAACTGGATTGAGGATAGGATTGATAACTGAAAGGTACAGTTCCCATACCTTGAACATATGACTGACCTTGAGGTGGTTGATAACCTTGACTCGAGTATTGACCTTGAGGTTGATAACCTTGGGGTAAATACTGATACTGGGGTTGACCTTGGGGTACATATTGAGGCTGGGGTTGACCTTGAGGCATGTATTGTACCATAGGAACATACTGACCTTGAGGCTGCCCCCCAGACACAATTTGTGTACCTTGAGGTTGCCCCCCAGGCGGTAATTGGCCACCTTGAGGTTGAGAAACGGGAACTGATCCTGACATCATGTAAATGTCTCCTACACCCAACGGTTTATTACCATTGTTTCCAGCTAATAACCCATGATCAATGGGTTGAGGAGATGCCCCCGCAAAGGTACCAGAAAGTGACTGATACCCGGTGGGAACAGAAGGACCGCCGTGTAAGAAAGATTCAGGAGATTGAGTGAACACGGATGACTGACCAGACATATTTACAGGAGTATAAATACCTCCAGGTGGAAAAGGAGTACGAGGTGGAGAAAAACCTAGCCCTGAGTTGTCTAAATAATTGGCTAACGAAGGTACCAAGTAGTACTTCTAGGAGGACTGTAAAAGATAGATTCACTCTCTCTTAGATCAAGAGTAGGTTGATCTTCAAGGTTAGAGACACCTATTTCTTCCTCTGGAGCAAGTTCTTCAATAGCAATCAAACCAGTAGGAATATTTTCGGTGATAACTCGTTCTACTCTTGGTGAATCTAGAACACTAGAAGTTGGAGTAACAGGTTCTTCGCCTATATCACTAGTAGATGAAAAACTACAAGCAAGCTCAGAAACTGTAACAGCTTCAGGATTATAACCTGTTTCTAGACTTTGGTAATCTGGATGGACTACCAAGGAAGACTCTCCTTCTTCACGTGAACCTACTCTACTGCCACTAGGAGGAGTTACAAGGACCTTCAATCCTTCGTACTGACCCGGGACGTCTTCAGGAGGTCCACCCCGCGATCTATGGAGTTTCCTCAACAAATCAATTCCGGTAACAATCTCAGGTGACTTGCCCCGAAGTCTACGTGACTGTCTCGGTAATTCCGCCACAGCTAAAGACTTTTAACTACTACACACGAAAACAAAGTAAAATCTCAAATCAAACCACCTAAAGTCTCTAAAGAACCAAACAAATTTGAATCATACGCCTAAAGAATCTAGGGCGTCAAACCAAACACAAACAGTAGCCTTCCAGACCGAAAACGCTAGTTGGAGATGAAACCCAACATCGCTGGATTCAGTACAGAAGTGGCGGGTGGAACAGTTACCCCGGCAACCTACTTAATGAATAGACCGGCACAAGTTCCTCCACTTTAACCGTCTCGAGTGAAGTGAACCCCCCGGAAAATCCAAGTGAGTCTAGCCGACGTCTGCTCCAGGTACAGTGGGATCTTCCCTCCACCGTCACCTCGGCAGAATCCTAAAGATAATGGTCACTAAGGTTACCAACTGCAACAAATGCACCTGGGGGAACAGTCTACACTCCGACAGCATGCAAGGGCAGAGTATCAAGCTCAATCCCCTTACCAGTTCCTTGACAATAATCCAAGGTTTACCGATAAGTGACCCCTGGCTCCTCGACAATGGTTAATCCGAGCTTTACCGTTTGTAATACGTGTGTGTCTGGTGTCGTTCCCAACGAGGGAGGATTGATCCCCTCACTGGTTCGGACACGAGCTCGTGCTTCTCCTTTAAGAGGAGCTTTCCCAGAGTACAAATGAGACAATTGGATTTATTCTATCACAAGATAAGCTACTTGTTTGGTTTTGTTGTCTTGGAGAGTTAATTACTCTCCTACTCCAAGACACTAGCCTGATCTAAATTGGTGTTTCAGAGCCCTAGTAAATAAAAGTTACTAAGTTGATTTTACTTTAAGCGTTAATTTTATGGTTTTTCTTAAAGACAAAAGGTAGCGGAAATGAAACCAATGGTGTGAAGACTCGACTCAAACCACTACAAAGATGCACCTAAGATGATTTACGCTACTTTTCTCTTTCAATGAAACTCCTAACTAAGAGAGTTGGAAAATGCAAATGTTATAGAAAACAAATTTCTTAGTAAAGACAATCAAAGAAACAATTCTCTTTATCTTTCCAAGCATACAAACATGACCACTCATTATGTGCACGAAAAGTCCTTTTCTTTCAAAATACTCCAAAAGCTACTTGAAACAAAACTTTTCAAAGGAGATGTTTTTGTACTTTTTCTTATTTAATAAAGCATATAAATCTATTTTAACGAAAATCAATCTCAAAATCTATAAAATCTATGAAAAATTGACTCACAAGCAAATCAAAAGGAAATTTACTCTAAAGCAAACCTAACGAGGCAAAAGCCTACAAGGATGATTCTAGCTTGTTTTACTTGACCACAATCAAGCCAAGGACCAGCGAATGCAGAATCAAAAAACCAGTCAAAACAAAACTCAAATCTTTTTTTTCTTTTTGTAAAATGGAATTCAATACTCAATCAACAAGCACTTCGAAATTCGCCAAAGAGACAACTCAAAGGTAAGTTGCTCTCATAGGTAGACTTTATGACAGGTCCGACTCCTAAGAAGGCTGACAAAACCAGAGAGATCTAAGGCTTGACAACTTCTACCGCCAAAGTCACTACAGGACCTACTCAAAAATCAAACCCTAGGGCTTAAACTTCTATGAAATCCACTAAAACACTCAATGCTATCGAAACAAGTTCAGGTGAAAATCTTTGACAGGAGACTAATGGATCTGGGCAGTAAAAACTAAGAAAAAGAAAAATCTAAGAGGAAAAATGTAAAAAATGGAAATTTCTTAATTTTTAGCAGGGTACGCAGGAAACCTGTTAAGACAGGTGCGGGCCCGCTCTGTGCACACAGCAACAGTGCGTACAGGTACGCACTGTGCAATACTCAGAGGGTGCGTACTACTGGAAAAACCAAGAAAACTAAATCTAACTTAACCATAAGCTAGCCCACCCAAATACAAAGTCACACAGGCAAAAACCAGAAAATAAATGACTTTTCTCAGATCAAAGTTGCATACAAAGGAAAAAACTTTCACATCAATGGAGTCCCCAGTGGAGTCGCCATTTTGTCAAACGGAAAGAGTCGATAGTGCGGACACAACCAACCTCCCTAGGAGCCTAAGACTCTCTAGTGACAAACAAGACAAACAAGAGCAATCCTTCTCTAAACATGTATTTACCATACGAGAAATCAAGTGTTTAGATCCTACCTATAGTCCAACGCTGTTGTAGCAGTCCAACCTCGCCGATCCGGATGAGCTCCTCCTTCACTTCGAAACCTGCATTCACTAACAATCAAACGATTAAATAGCACTTGATAATCTCATAAAATAAAACATATTTAACATGTAGACCAAGGAGTACATGAAACAACTCATTAATAACAAGCTATTGAGAAGAATGGACTCATTTGCATTAAAAGGAAACAAAAGGAACAATTACAACCTGAGCCTTGGTGTTGTGCAAGTCCCTCCCAGGGTCCATCAAGAGTTCTCCTTTACTTTGACAAAGCTCACCCACTTCCAAATAGAACAAGCAAAGATGGTAATCTCTCCTCACAAGCTTCTAAATGGGAGTCCTAATTCCAGCAGCATCTACCCTTAGAAATGTTTAGCTTTCAACCTCCCCTCCTTCTGGCCCAATACCTGTATTTATAGTGCTCTAGAGGAAGTTATTCAGGTCCACCATCAATGGGATAAGTCCCTCTTTGGATGGGATAGCTCCCTTATTGATGGGATAAGTTCCTCTTTGGTAGGGATACATGAACCATCTGGAGGCGCTTCATACACGTCAAACATACTTCTAGAAGCCTCTAGAAATGACCACAAGTAACTTTTTTGGAGTGAAACTTGCGCCTTTTGACCTTTACAGGGGTACGCACCTGCCCCTTTACATACAGAGCGTACAAGTACGCAGTTTTTGTGAACATTAGGTGCGTATACGCAGGTAAGGCCGAGAGAATCTGCATACCCAAAGATAAACACATTTACAAAGACTTTCTCTCTTTTTTGGAGTTTGATATGGAAAGCAGAGGCATAAGACTTGCCCAGGAGGATAGCATGACTGTTGATAGAGCCATACTAACTGTAAATAGCCATGGTGACATTTTTTAGTGTAACACTGAACTCACATTAATTTAAACAAATTGTTTAAATCAATCTAACTGGACTTGACTTAGTTAACTGAGCCAAATAATTACAACTCAAATTAGAACTCATCCTTATCTCTTTAACTGATGGATAAATTCCTCAATTAATAGAGAAACTGTTGCATGTCCTCACATAGACTTCATGTTTGATTTTTCACAACTAATTAACTCATGGTGAATTAATTAATTTATTTTCAAATAGCTGTTAAGTTCAAATTCGAATTTTACTTCCTATTTTAGTCTAGGGACTAACTAAAATTGGAATCCATCTTGAACTGCTAAAACTAACAATTCTATTTTTAGCACTTCCATTTTTCATTCCCTATTGCTCAATCCAACGCTGGTACTCAAACTACAATTTATAGCAGTGCTATTTTTAGCACTTCTATTTTTAGCATTTCTTGTTGCTATTTTCAACAATCTCAAGAGATTTAATCCCTCTCGGCGCTTGGTAGATCTAGAGTTAAGATGGATATGGGCTACTTTAATTAATAATTATAATCAATTATAATTATAATTATAATTTTATTTTTAATTTTATTTTTTGTTTCTTATTTTATTTTGTTTTGTTTTGTTTTGACTTAGCCAAAATGTTTAAAATGACATTACATGTGTAACAAGACATAACAACATATCTTACAAACTAGGTTGGAGAGCACCTCTCAACGCAACAATATGCAATATTGATGGCTATACTCTTGGATATAATCACTTGGCTGATCGGAATTTTAGATGCTTGAGTGTGCTTTAACTTCTTTGCTTGTACTTATACTTGTTTTATTTAGTAGTTAAGGGTATAATTGCTATAATTTTTTATTGATTTCTTATTTAGGAGTTTAAGTGATTAGTTGATTAACTGATTATTTAAGATATTGATCATTTGAGCAGAGCATTCATTGATTTTTATGGTATGCATACCAATGGTTATCCTACACTTTGACTATATATTGAACATAGATCGATAGGTTATAGGATTGATATAAGGGAAGGTGGAAGCAGTGGCTACTCTGAATACCTCTAAAGGCACAGGGTGGAACAATATTCGTACTAGACAAACAACTATTGTGATAACTCATATTGTTATTAGTAGTAGTGTTTTTTCTGTTCTTGGTTCCACTCACATTACTTTCACTACAACATCTATACTTTAAAAAAAAATATTATTCAATAACAATTGTATCTAAAATAAGTTGTTATGAACATCTGAGAGACAAATTCCAGTGAATTTTCATGGTGAGGTAGTAACCAACGGTTGATAGTCTAAACTGAGCAACTCAAAAGAGTTGTAAAACCAACATACTTTGATGAATTTTAATGTGGAGGTTATAAAAAAAATATAAAACCAACTACCATATCGTTGCTATGTCGTTGGTTGACAAAGTATAAGTAGGGAAATTTTAGAATTACTTTATAAGATATGGGTGTGTTGAGGGCCCTAAAATCGGGTCAACAACAAGGGGGATACCCACCCGGTCCGGAACCTGGTTGGCGGCTCCTTGCCCGTTTGGTGTAGCGGGTCCGACTGGGGATAATGGGATCAGCTTCCCAATCTAAAGGATGTGTGTAGATTTTGATGATGCTAATATAGAGGTAATTTTAAGCTAATTTAATTCTAAACTCTAAACTGACTCTATGCTACTGTAATCTAACAAAAACAGCACATCTAATCTATACTAACCCGAGGTAGAATTCTTCTATTATGCGATCTAAAAAGATTTCGTACAATAACTGGTAATAAAGATCATTCAGCTATCATAAGAATATAAATCAATTAAGATAAACCATTCTGCATAAGAAGTTAGGCAAAACAGTTATGAACAACATATCACATAATCAGTTATTCATATGTCAAGCACAAACAAATGACTCCACCGTACAAAAGTGCCAAATGGTAACCCACACATTCATACATTAACATATAAACAACTCAGCTGTATAAATCTCTAAGAATATGAGCAGAAATTAATCAAGAGATAAAAGTACCATTTATGACTGATTTCACTCACAAACTTCAAGCAATAACGATTTATCTCTACTTACTTCTAACATCTACTAAGAGTACAGAAGTGCAACATTAGTAGCAGACATTAAAATGTAAACATAAATAAATCTCGATCCATCCATTCATCAAAAACCCCCTCCGAGGGTGCAAAAGTGCATGTTCTGAGGACAAGTTTTTTGACAAATTTCCGGACCCTTCTCCAAATGCCATGAGAAGGGTTAAATACTACTATCTAACTAATCTTAATTACACAAATTTAGGAAATGGCTTCAAATGACTGCCCTTTTACTAAAACAAATTTATTTCTAAAAATTGAATCTAATTTCTAACCGTTTCTGTATCTGCTCCTTAGTGCTGTAAGCAATGCAAGGTTCGCCTGGAAAGAGTCGGCTGGTTGTATTTTCCTTTTGTTCGAGCGATAAAAGTAGAAATAACAAAAGCTGGCACCTCTTTCTGACAAACTAGAAGATATTTTCAAAAATCTTCCTCTGGCTGGGTGTATTTGCTGTGTGTATACTTAGTATAACCCAGATTTCTTTCAAACTGATTGTGTTGTTGCTATTTCGGTTTCCGGCCGTGCGAATGACTCAATGAGTTAGGGATTTCGTTGCCTGAACAATCTTCTGTATTGAAAATTGCTTCCGTTCTTTTTTCCAGGCTTTTCTGGAGCGTCCTCCCTTTTTAGCGTCTTTCTTTTTGCTTTACCTAGTCTGAGCTTCAGGATCTTTTGCAAACATGCTGCTTTTGCGCGCCTTTGACTCTGAGTCTTGAATAGTCTATTTTCATCAATGTCTGTTGAGTGATACTTTGGAATCCGCGGCCCTGCTGCATGCGGCATCCATTTGTGAAGGCATCTCCTCTCTGTTCTTCTAGTATTGGCGCTTTCCCCTTTTCCTTAGATGTTTCCTGCATATAGATTTATATTAGTTGCTACCTTACAGTTTACGCAAAGGAAAAGAGAATTGACGAAAAGATTGACATGAAAGCTTTAAGTTCTAATGAATGCATAATCATGACACTCAAAATGACTTGACTCTTCGAAAAACGCAACAAGATCATCCTTGGATACTCAGGCGTGCAATCATTAATTTCCCTTAAGGTGTGCGCTCAATTTTGGGTTTACAAATCATGCCGAAGAAACTTTGCGATGAGTGGTTTCTGCGATTCGCATCGCAGCATCGAGGATTGCGATGTTGAGAAGTGTTATCGCAGCAATTGATAGTCTCATCCATCGCAGATCGCAAGATCGCAGATCGCAAATCGCAAGATCGCATTTTTCATTTGATCACTGTGCGCTGCTTATGCGACGTTGCGATGTGCGACGTCGCATATCAACCGTCGGCGATTCCTTAGGTTTTCTTTTAAGGGCGCTTTCAAAATATGCGATGCGATGAATTTCGCATCGCTTCTTTGCAGCTTATTTATGCGCATAGGAAAACGCTTCACTCTCTCTTTGCGATACGATATAGCTTTTAGGGAGTTAAATACAAAAAATTTGATAAAAATATTTTTGGGATTTTTTGTTAAGGGTCCCCCTTTGCTTGATGTTATTGCTAATACCAAACAAAGAGGGGGGTTGTTGGTGACCACAACAATGGAAATTCACTGTGAAGAACCAGTTATCTCTACTTTTCTATTGACATTTCCACTTTCGAAACAGAAAAATTTTCATAAGTCTAAATTTTGTTATGGACAGATAGAGTAGATTACCCCTTATCCTGTCAATGATACTTTGTCTCAACCTTTCTTTTATTCCAATTGTCTACTTCCTTAGGCTTAGTTCTTGCATTCACACCAGACATTACTCGGTCCCTTTTTTTAAAGATAAAATAAGGTCTTCTCTGCGTACTGGCTTTAAAATATGCTCATTTGTCATAGGTAGAGCCTCTGCTGCCCGCAAGCGTCCATAGCCTCGACAGGGTTACCATGTTATCCAGCAATGATCCTTTTTCCTGCTTGAGGTTATTTACAACATTTCAGAGAAACATCCTTTTCGACACTTTTTCCTTTTTTATTCTCTAAAGAACAATGTCTTGGTTTGGTGGCCAAATTATGACACAGTCATTCACTTGATTTACACTTTTGTTGAACAAGCTAGCTCATGATGAGACCCCTTGTCTTTTGATTGCAACAATCTTGAGTCATTGCCCTGCTTTGATAGACAGTATTGGCAAAGTCAGCAAGTTATAATATCTGTGATCATGATAAGCCGGCTCGTGATGAGACCTCTTATTCTTTGAGATATAGTGTTTTCTCGGATTGTTTCTCTGAATGCTGCGGTTTCCTTTAGCAGGGAGGAAGTCATTGTTTTTCCTTAAGAAAGCTCTGGACGACAATAATAGAGTTTGAAAACAACAGCTTTACAGAGAATATTTATTTTATTATTGATGATACCTTTCATTGTGCTGACATAAAACAATTTTTTACCAAAGGTTGTTTTCATCAAAGTTTTTTGAGAGGTTGAAATTAATATCATATTCAGGTTAAATTTAACTCTATTTGTCAATAATAAAAATCAGATTTTTTGAAAAGTTTTGCTATTTGTACAAGTGAAATCAAAATCTGATAGAGGGTTGGTGTGCTCTTTCATGAATCCTTTTTGATGATCATTTACAACCGGTTTTATTTATAATAAAAGAGAGAAAAAATAAACTAAAAAAAAATAAACTAAAACTATCCTAAAAAATAGAAGAATGATCTTCTATGGAAAATACATTTTAAGAATCTGTCCATTCACAGGCAAGGAATCTCTTCTACCTACCAAATCCTGCAACACAAATGTCGATGGGCCTATGACTTCTACAATCTGAAAAGGGCCGAGCCACAGCTTCTGAAATTTCGTATGTTTGCCTTTTTCTTCATGAGCCTTATCCCATTTCAAAACTAAATCTCCCATCTGAAAGTTCTTTCTGGTTATGATGTTTGAGTCAAAAGAGGATTTTATTAGCGCTTGGTGGTGAGCATGGGTTTTCTTAGCTTGTTCTCGTCTTTCTTCTAGTTTGATTATCTCCATTTGTCTCAATTGTAAGGAGGAAGTAGATACTTCATCGATGTGTTGTACTAAAGACAAAGAGGGAATGACTAAGTGAGTTGGAAGAACCACTTCTTTCCCATAAACTAAATTAAAGGGAGAAGTGCCGATTGAAGCTTTCTTCGTAATTCTATCTGCCCATAAAGCATTTACCAGCGCTTTGTGCCAATTCTTTTGGTTTTGGTCGACTGTTCTTTTAATAATTCTGATTAGGTTTTTGTTTGTTGATTCAGCCAACCCATTACCTTGCGGATAGTAATTGGCAGAATATTTCAGTTTGAACCCTCTTTTAAGTGCAAACTCAGTCATTGCATTTCCAGAAAAGTATGATGCATTATCAAACATTAAGGCCGTTGGCAATCCAAACCTAGTGATGATAAATTGATCTATGAATTCAATAATGTTTTCAGAATTAACTGTCTTGAGAGGAACTGCTTCTACCCATTTAGTAAAATAATTTGTTGCCATGAGGATATACCTATGCTACTTAGAAGAGTGAGGAACGATCTCACCTATTATGTCCAAGCCCCATTGGCTGAATGGTTGCTCGATGTTAACCGGCTGTAGTGGCATGGACGATTTCTTTTGTTTCCCTGCAGTAGTCTGGCAGATTTGGCATTTCCTTACGTAATTGTATGAGTCTTTGAACAGCGTGGGCCAATAATATCCTACACATAAGATCTTATGCGCAGTAGCTTCTCCAGCATAGTGTCCACCTGCTGGTCCATCGTGGAGTTCCTGTAAAACCTTTTCGGCTTCAGTTTTCTCAAGACACCTAAGAAGTACAGAATCATAATTCCTTTTAAATATAACATCATTTATGAGCTGGTATTGTTTAGCTTTCAATCTCAAAGCTCTTTTCTTGGTGTGATCCAGGTGTGATGGAGCATACCCGTTCTTAAGATAATAAATGGTGTCCGCATATAATGATTCTGCGTCGTTTAGGCTTACCTCATATGTATGTACCTCTTCAGATGAGTTCTCAGGAATTTGCGATGCTCCAGCTAACATCTTGCAGAAGCCTTGACCTCTTATGATGTTCGTCGGCTTGATCTCAAGATCGTATTCTTGTAAAGAGGTAATCCAATTTGCTCTCTTTTCGCCCACATCCTTCTGCACCAGAAGGTTTCTTACCGCTGGAAATGGAACTACGACTTTGGTATGGGCTTTAAGTAAGAAAGATCTGAAATATTTGATCGCTTTGAAAACAGCATATTCTTGTTTCTCCACATCTGAATAATTGAGCTCAGCACCTTGTAAGTTCGAGCTAAAGAATGTGATTGGAGCTTCCACCTTCTCTTGATTTGTTTGAGTTAAAATCGCGGCATAAGATTTCTCTGAGGCAAAAGTGTATAAGATAAAAGATTCTGAAAAATTTGGGGTAGCTAAAGATGGAGCGTTGATGATAGCTTGTTTGATCAAGTTGAATGCTTCGTGCTCATCTTGACCCCATTTAAAATTTGATTTCTTTTTATCATATTTCGTAAAGGAGAGATAATACGTGAAAAATTCGGGACAAACCTTTTTACAAAATTGATTTGTCCAAGGAAAGATTGCATGGCCCTTTTGTTATGGGGCATGGATATTTCGGAAATTTCTTTGATTCTGTCAGGTTCAATGTGAATACCAGATTTTGACACTATGAATCATAGCAATTTCCCTTCACTTAATGCGAAAAAAGATTTCTTTGGGTTAAGTGAAATCCCATACCTTAAACATCTTTGAAAGATTTGTTTCAAGTCTTTGAGATGGTCGCTTCGCTTTTTGGAGTACACTGTTATATCATCCAGGTAAATCACTACCGATTTATTGACTAAACCTTTAAACGCGATGTCCATGGCTTTCTGAAAGGTAGCGCCGGCATTGATCAGACCAAATGGCATCTTCCGATATGCGTATGTGCCCCATTTGGTTCGGAATGTGGTTTTCAACTGATCATCGGGATGTACCAGCACTTGATTGTATCCTGAAAATCCATCCAGGAAAGACATTAATTCTGAGCCCGCTACTGCCTGTAGTATTTGCTCCATAAGTGGGAGGGGAAAATTGTCTTTCTGACAGGCTTTGTTGAGATTCCAGAAATCAATACAGATTCTAATATCTCCGTTTTTCTTTCTAACGGGCACCATATTGGATACCCATTTGGAATGTCTGACAGGGAAAATTATTCTGGCTCTCAACAACTTATTTAGCTCGGTCTTTATCTGATTTTCTAAGTTGGGGTGGATTTTTCTGAGCTTCTGCTGGACAGGTTTTTCATTGTCAATCATAGGGATAGTGTGTTGAATGATAGAAGTGTTGTATGTCTTCAGCTCATCGTAATTCCATGCAAAAACGTTTTTGTATTGTCTCAGAAGACGGATATATGTTGATTTTTCTTCAGGGGCTAGGCCGTGGCCTAGATTAACGTTTTGTGGCTTCTGATCGGTTCCTAGGTTCACTAATTCATAATTCAGAGTTGAACTGTAGAGTTTAGAATTGGCAGACCTTTTAAACCGACTTTTTAAATCATATAAATCTTCTAACTTAACCACCGATTTAGGTATAGCATTATCAGTGCTATTTTGTTGTATTTGGTGATCATGATGGTCTTCGTCAATTATTTGATTTGAGTAGGATCCTTCAGAAGTGAGGAAATTTACAATGTCAGGATCGTCGTTGAATACTCTCCAGTTGGTGATGTTGTCAGGGATGGATGGTCTAAAGATTAATTCTATTGAGAACCTATCTGGACTAAAATCTTCAGAGGGAATAAGTCTAGAGGCTACGTTAGCTAATAGGTTTGTGCTCGCATTTTGGAGTCTTGGGATTGACGAAATATTGAATGCTATGAAATGTGAAGTCAGATCTTGTACTAAAGATTGATAGTGCTTTAAATGACTTGACAGACAATGTATGGTGTTACGTCCCTGTTTGACGACAATTTCAGAATCTCCAAAGACTTGAAGATACTTAACATTCAACCCGATTGCTTTGTATAGGCCTTGCACCAAGGCTTCGTACTCCGCTGTATTGTTTGTGCAATCGAACTCAAGTCTGCATGTAAGCATGATCTTGTTTCCGTCTGGGCTAATCAGAACGCATTCTGCTCCTGCTCCCTCGTTAGATTTAGAGCCGTCAAAATATAATTTCCAAAACAAAGATGTATTTACAGAGTTATCTAAAAATTTAAAACACTTTGAATCATCAGTTTGGGAAAAATTTTCAACTTGGGACAAAACTGAATTTTCTAAGTAAGGTGAGGTGTGAGCATTGAAATTGCCGAGGAAAGAATCTACCGAGTAATTGCCTATGATACTGCTGTTGTATGCTATTGCTTCATTCTCTCCTTCCAATTCTGTCACTATGTACTTTTGGTGCAACTCTCGTTCAACCTTTATTTGATTCGGTTTACCATTGTAGGGTAACCACATGTGCGACCAGTCGGTTGAGAAATATCCGTGGAGTTTTTCAGACCAATCCCTGCTAAGAATTAAACCATAGAATTCAGGGATATCAGCTACTAGAATGTTGATAACCTGGCATACTTTCGGGTTAGACGACAATCTTATGGTCACCTGGTTGAGTTCACCAATCACTTCGACTTGAGATCGATCAAGTTGAACTATGCGCACTGTGTATTTTTGTGGCTGAACATTCAATTTGGCACATATTGATCTGGGTAAAATATTCGTTGAAGCACCAGAATCAACCAAGAAATTATGCACGTTTTTATTGAAAATTTCATAAGTGAGAAGAAAAGGAGGAGTATGGGATCTTGATCTTCCTCCAATCAAGGCGATGTCATTTGGATCAATCTTATTGATCATGTTGGTTGGAGGTCTTCCCATGTTGTGCGAAGCTACAGCTGTAGGTAAAGATGTAGTAGGCACGGCATGTAATTCTTTCACCATTATTTTCTGTTGATGTTTCAATTTGCTCAATTCGTAAAGAGTGATATTAGCCCTAGTCTTTTTCATGTCATCGATAATGTTGTACTCCATTTCATCCGATACTATCAGTGTTCTTGATGGAGGTGCTTGATCTGATTGGACTGGGCTAAATTGGGTCGCTCTAACGGTTGTTTTCTTTGTTGCGACCTTATCTTTTGTTGCAGGGCTTGCGCCCTTCTGTTTAGGGGTAGTTTGGGGAGGATCAAGTTGATTTTTTCTTCGTGTGCTAACCGGAAATGCTTCTTGATCTTCTTCTTGTGGGAGGATGAAATCCCACATTCCTTGTAGTTCCACAACTTCTTCATCATCGGTCTGCCCTTCAGTGGCATTCTCTTCTTCTTCTTCTTCTTCTTCAGATTCGACGCTCGAGACAGCATTGGGTGGTTTCACCTCCATGGGAGGATTTCTTTTAAAAGCTCTGTAGGGCTTTTTTGAAGAAGTTTCTGCTACTTGTTTTCTTATGTCAATCATCTCATTGGACATGGCCTTTAACACTTTTTGTAATCCTTCCATATCGAAAGGATCTCTCGTTTGCTTCTTCTTGGTGTCTTCTTTGAAAGAGATTTTCTTAGATTTGCGTTCTTCTATTGCAGATCTCCTTTCTAGGGCAACTACGCACTTTTCTACTGCTAACGCCTCTGTCAAGTTTTCAACTAAGGTTGTCTTGTTTGCCCTATCTACGAAGATAGCCAAGTTTGATGGTAAGGTCGTGATGTACCATTCACATCTTACTTCCTCGCTGGGTTGAGAGGCAACGGGAATTCTGTTGAGGATCTTATTGAACCGTAAATTAAAATCTTTAATGGGTTCTCTAGCCTCAGCTTTAAGATTAGATAGGTCATTGATCAATGTCGTTGTTGATCTGTCGTCGCCAAACTTGGTGAGGAATTGACTTTGAAAAATGTCCCAACTTTTGATGGACCCGGAAGGTAACGAAAAGTACCATGACCCGGCTGTTCCTTGCATTATATAAGGAAAAAGTCGGACGACAGCATCCTCGTTGGTAACTCCGTTGAGATTAACAGAAAGCATGAAATTATTGATATGCTCTTCAGCTAGCATGCCTGTTTCTGGATTGAATTTAGGTATCCATTTCTCAGGATGGGCCAGTATTGGGCTCAGGGGTGGAGGCATTAAAACCACCCCAGGATTGTTCCATGGAGACTGGGCCATCGTTGAGCCGCTAGTTAATGAAAGTGCAGAAGATGATCCCTGATGCTGAGAAGATGAAGATATTATGATCTTTGATGATTGAAGAGGAAGGGTTGTGGAAGATGGATGAGTGATTTGGGATGAGGATGTGGGTGGTTGACTTCGCGGTGAGGGGGTCGAAATGGACGAAGTAGATGAAAGAGTCTCACGGTCAGACTCTGGTGGTGTTTTCCTTGCTCTTTTCCTAGTAGGGAGAGGGAGTTCACTTGGTTGAATACCAAATTTTTCACTCTTCAATCTGGTCAGGGGATGAGCAGGATTGTATTGCAAAGTCACGCTGCTGTGAGATTTATCAGACCTCTGAGAAAAAATAGAGAATCCCTAGAGTTTATGAATCAAAGTTTGAATTTCAGGGGGTTCAATGATGAGTTGGTCTAATATATTAGGGTAGGTAGCATCGGTGGATACTCGAGCGACTTCTAACTCCGGGTTTAACCATATTGGAGAAGTCGGGGGAGTTGATGAGGGTGATTTACTCTCAGAATGGTATTTGGATTTTGACTTAGTTGCCATTCATAGTTCGGGCCCTCCTTCTAGCGCCAAATATGTTGAGGGCCCTAAAATCGGGTCAACAACAAGGGGGATACCCACCCGGTCCGGAACCTGGTTGGCGGCTCCTTGCCCGTTTGGTGTAGCGGGTCCGACTGGGGATAATGGGACCAGCTTCCCAATCTAAAGGATGTGTGTGTGTAGATTTTGATGATGCTAATATAGAGGTAATTTTAAGCTAATTTAATTCTAAACTCTAAACTGACTCTATGCTACTGTAATCTAACAAAAACAGCACATCTAATCTATACTAACCCGGGGTAGAATTCTTCTATTATGCGATCTAAAAAGATTTCATACAATAACTGGTAATAAAGATCATTCAGCTATCATAAGAATATAAATCAATTAAGATAAACCATTCTGCATAAGAAGTTAGGCAAAACAGTTGTGAACAGCATATCGCATAATCAGTTATTCATATGTCAAGCACAAACAAATGACTCCACCGTACAAAAGTGCCAAATGGTAACCCACACATTCATACATTAACATATAAACAACTCAGTTGTATATCACTCTAAGAATATGAGCAGAAATTAATCAAGAGATAAAAGTACCATTTATGACTGATTTCACTCACAAACTTCAAGAAATAATGATTTATCTCTACTTCCTTCTAACATCTACTAAGAGTACAGAAGTGCAATATCAGTAGCAGACATTAAAATGCAAACATAAATAAATCTCGATCCATCCATTCATCAAAAACCCCCTCCGAGGGTGCAAAAGTGCATGTTCTGAGGACAAGTTTTTTGACAAATTTCCGGACCCTTCTCCAAATGCCATGAGAAGGGTTAAATACTACTATCTAACTAATCTTAATTACACAAATTTAGGAAACGGCTTCCAATGACTGCCCTTTTACTAAAACAAATTTATTTCTAAAAATTGAATCTAATTTCTAACCGTTTCTGTATCTGCTCCTTAGTGCTGTAAGCAATGCAAGGTTCGCCTGGAAAGAGTCGGCTGGTTGTCTTTTCCTTTTGTTCGAGCGATAAAAGTAGAAATAACAAAAGCTGGCACCTCTTTCTGACAAACTAGAAGATATTTTCGAAAATCTTCCTCTGGCTGGGTGTATTTGCTGTGTGTATACTTAGTATAACCCAGATTTCTTTCAAACTGATTGTGTTGTTGCTATTTCGGTTTCCGGCCGTGCGAATGACTCAATGAGTTAGGGATTTCGTTGCCTGAACAATCTTCTGTATTGAAAATTTCTTCCGTTCTTTGTTCCAGGCTTTTCTAGAGCGTCCTCCCTTTTTAGCGTCTTTCTTTTTGCTTTACCCAGTCTGAGCTTCAAGATCTTTTGCAAACATGCTGCTTTTGCGCGCCTTTGACTCTGAGTCTTGAATAGTCTATTTTCATCAGTGTCTATTGAGTGATACTCTGGAATCCGCGACCCTGCTGCATGCGGCATCCATTTGCGAAGGCATCTCCTCCCTGTTCTTCTAGTATTGGCGCTTTCCCCTTTTCGTTAGATGTTTCCTGCATATAGATTTATATTAGTTGCTTCCTTACAGTTTACGCAAAGGAAAAGGGAATTGACGAAAAGATTGACATGAAAGCTTTAAGTTCTAATGAATGCATAATCATGACACTCATAATGACTTGACTCTTCGAAAAACGCAACAAGATCATCCTTGGATACTCAGGCGTGCAATCATTAATTTCCCTTAAGGTGTGCGCTCAATTTTGGGTTTACAGATCATGCCGAGGAAACTTTGCGATGAGTGGTTTCTGCGATTCGCATCGCAGCATCGAGGATTGCGATGTCGAGAAGTGTCATCGCAGCAATTGATAGTCTCATCCATCGCAGATCGCAAGATCGCAGTTTGTAAGATCGCAGATCGCAAATCGCAAGATCGCATTTTTCATTTGATCACTGTGCGCTGCTTATGCGACGTTGCGATGTGCGACGTCGCATATCGGCTGTCGACGATTCCTTAGGTTTTCTTTTAAGGGCGCTTTCAAAATATGCGATGCGATGAATTTCGCATCGCTTCTTTGCAGCTTATTTATGCGCATAGGAAAACGCTTCACTCTCTCTTTGTGATGCGATATAGCTTTTAGGGAGTTAAATACAAAAATTTTGATAAAAATATTTTTGGGATTTTTTGTTAAGGGTCCCCTTTTGCTTGATGTTATTGCTAATACCAAACAAAGAGGGGGGTTATTGGTGACCACAACAGGGTGGTAAAAGAAAAATATAACTAAAATGTAGGACTACATGCACTTGATTACTTGATTCTATTTTTTCCGTTTTCTCATTTCTCTTCACACTCAAGAGTAAAATTTCAAACATATAAAATAAAATTAATGACATACAAAACATCCTGAAAAAACCTAATCTTTGAAGTTCATGTAACAAAGTGTTTTCCCAAGTTTTACCTACAAGACTTGCATCCCTAGAGCTATAAAATCTTTGTGTGATATGTCTTTATTGAGTGGTTCTCTCTACTGAAACCGACATGAAAATTTCTCAATTTTTCATATTTGTGGTGGAATTAGGATTTACTTTGATCTTGATAAAAGCTTTTGATGCAATGTATGTCTCACATTAGAGAAAAATACCTTTAAATACACTACATTAGAGAATAATACCATTGGAAAAACAATGGGTTGTGAAAACGTAGCCCAAAAACCTCCATTGGTAAGTTTACTATTTCATCTCAATTTTATTTTAATTATTAATTTTATTTTTCCTTTTTCATTTTTATTATTTTAAAATTATATTTTGTTGCAATAAATGTCTCACACTAGAGAATAATACCTTTAAATAGGCTACATTAGAGAAGAATACAATGATAAAAACCATGGGTTGTGAAAACCTGGAGCCCAAAAACCTCCATTGGTAAATTTATTATTTTATCTCAATTTTATTTTAATTATTAATTTTATTTTATTTTATTCAATTTTAATAATTTTATTTAAATTGTATTTATTTTATGTAATTTTACCAAGTCAAAATGGTTACATAACATAACATCACATCACATCATCTCTTCCATACTGGGTTGTAGAGTACCTCACAGTGCAATTATTATAGGGGCAGTGTTGATTTTTTAGTACAATTGATACAAGTATTTTATTTATGAACAATGATAATTACTTTTGAATATATCTTATAGTTATTTTATCTTCATCAAGCAATGACACTTCAGAAATTCAACCATAACCATGAAAGGAAAGTAGATATCAAAATGTTGAAAACTTAGGTTGTCTCAAAAATTTAGCTCCTTAGAAACTTTGCTCTCTTTCTTAGATTGCTTCCACATGAGAGAGAGAGAGAGAGAGAGAGAGAGATTTGGAGAATTTGGTATATATGGATAAATATTAATTCCCTAGTTAAGTAGCCATATCTAGAACAACACTTTAAATCACTCTAGCCTTTTCCTATAAGCAATAGATAATACAAAGAAGATGGGAAGTCCTACTTGTAGTTTCACTTTCCTCTTGACTCCTTTGTATCGATCCTGTCGCTCCTTCTCGTACTTAACATGCTTGAAAAGTACCTGTAAACACAAAAAAAAAGACAAAGAACCGATTAAAGAAAAAGATCTATTCAATACAAGTGAATGGAATTAGATACATTTCACACATATAAGCATCATATAACAATACAAACATATGGAAAAAGGTTCGAATACTTTATTGAATAGAAGAATGAATTACAACCATTATGTCTGATTCAAAGTCATTCCTACATCTTGGATCTCATCCACATCACATCAAAAGCATGACAAACTTGTAGCATTACAATACTTGCTTCAAAGACAAATCTCAGAGCAACATTATCTCCTTACAATTCAACATAGTCCAACCCCTGATCACTTAGATGAGTGGTTAATTTATAGGGAGATGAAGGAGGTTTTTTCATAAATCGTGGTATTAAATGGCCTTCCATACTTAGAATTAGTTCCATGGAGGAAGGGATGAGAGGATAGGATGCATCTTAACTCATTCCTCATCCATTTTCGAGCTCATAGGAGTTGATAAGTGAGGGAACCTTCTAGATTACTCCAAAAGATAAGAATATTCCCCAAACCCTATGTGAATTTCGCTCAAACTCACCCAGTGCAGGGGAAAGGAGGCCTAAGTGCTCTACAGAGCACCCTGGCGTGGACTCAATTGCTCTGCAGCGCACCCTTAGCCTACCTGCGCTGGTCCCTCTAGAGGTAATTTCAGGATGTCTTCATGTCATGAAATTGTCTGGGAAGGAGGCATTCAAAAGGGTGACTTGTTTAGGGCATGTAGCAACTGAAATTAGGGTTTGATGAGCCCTAAAACACTGGTTTGGATGATGGGAGTGATTTGCCCAAATGGATCTATAATTGTTTTCCCCTAAAGCATGAATTCGAAAATTTCAAATGTCGAATGAAATGCTTTACGATGTGATGAGAAGGTTTTGAAGTGGAAGGTTCCCTGCATCAATTACAATACATATATCATGATATTTGATTTTTGCATGATTTTTTGAGGGAAGGCATACCCATGCTCAACATATAAACTTTCATTACAAGTACATAGACAATCGTCTACAGATATAGACCCACGATCGGAATGACTATCAATGTAAAGCAATTGTAAATATGATTTAGTGCTCCTGAAATCGCACCCTGGATGGATGAAACTAGATCCGAGGTCTTCTATCTCGTTCAATCATTCGCTCAAGTATGAGTCTAACTGATGAGCCCCAAATTTTGGTAACAATTTGGGCTCATTTGGCCTACTTACCTTGCTCAACCCTTCATTTTTTATCACTTATGCATCTTTTCTTAGTATGTTCGTGTTATTTGTAGGAAGAAGGGCAGTCATTATGCCTATGTGGCTAATACATGATGATTTCAGGTTTTTTGGCATTAAATGGAGCAAAGACCACGCAAATGGAGACAAGGAGACAGCCAAGGTGGCATTGCGGGTTTATAGGGAGGTTGTCCATAGCCTTGAATGACTTCCCTCGTGATCTCCACCCCAACTCCGAGCTCCAACAGCTAGCACCACCGAGCTAGAAGGCAGCCAACGGATTCTACAGGAATAGCAGTTCACTTTCAGTTGGACAACCAAGCTCCACTAATTGAGGAGGCCAGCTTGGCCCTCATCATGTATAAATATTAAGGCTTTTGCCTTCGATGAGACTCTTGAACTTTTGTTATAGATGTTGGATTACGAGCTGTAGCTCTCTGTTTTTGCTCTTTGTAAGCCAATTTTGGCATGTTGTTAGACTCATGATTATGATATTTTAATAAAGGCAGTCAGATTTGGATTCGATTCTGAGTTCTTAGGGGAGCTATAGCTCTCAGGTTAGGGCCCAACCTGAGAGCAATAGACCTCCTTTCCTTTGTATTGTTACTTGTTTTTTTTCATTGCATTTCTTTCCTTTACTTGCACTTGAAAAATACAGTTTGCTGAGTTGACTGTTTCGGTTTTGTTATGTAGGTTAGTTTCATGAATGCAGTTGTTTCATTAGTTCAAAATTAGCGTAGGGAGATTGAAGTTAAGTTGAGTTCAAAAAGGTCGAATGCATGCTCACTTTCACCTCTGTTTGGGGACCGGAAGTGTAGACCGTACCAACTGCCAAAAAAACGTTGTTTTAACATATGCCTGCAAGTATTGTTGTAATGTTTTCGATTGAAGAGTTGTCCATGTGATTTTATCTTGAGTAATGACTCTTTGGTTCAGTATCATGCACGAACTCCTTTCAACTTACATTGATGTTCTTTGATTCCTCATAAAACAGTTAGAATAGGTTGGTGAAATTTCGTTTACATGCAAGATAAGGGTGATTTGTTTCATTTACACTGCGCAGCACCACTTCATCGTGTTCTTATCTTTCTGAACCGTGCCTAAGCCACCTACTCATCCTCTGTTCAGCTCATTTTCCTTCCAACCCTTCTATTATCCACGTTGCTCAATCTTCTTGGCCTTCCATTGCCCTACCCTTCTATCGACCAACCAGCTCTATCCACTCTCTCTCCACCTCATCTCTCTGTCCATTGGCCATCTCAAGCTCCTCTTCCATCTTACCCATCCATCCATACAGTTCCTTCACTCCTCATCACCCAAAACTCCGGCTGCAGGACATCCTGTAGAAGTTAGCAGACATCTTGTAGAAATCCCGAGTTTCCTGTAGGATCCCCTGCAGACATCCTGTAGAAGCCTGCAACCACGGTTGCCAAGCACCTGAACATTGTGGACTTCTGTGGAATGATGTCAGGGATCCCCTGGAACCTCTCAGAGCCCTCCTAACCGTTCCCAAGCCTTCCTCCCTTTGAACTACCCCTGCACAGACAAGACCTAGTAAGAAGCACAATCACAATAACTCCACCCACTTGAGCAAAAATACAAAAATTTGTTTTCTTCAATGAAAGTAGTTAAATTCATGCATCTCGTCTCACTAGAAGTAATGGCATCATTTCTAGAAGTTTGCACTCCCACCACTGCATCATAGAGATTAAACTAGTCAGATTAGGGTTTACTAGGGTTTCCATGTTTGGTTGGCTTTCAGTTCATTCTTGCAAAGTAGGTTAATTTCCTTTGAGATAGCCTTCGTCCATCATTTAGAAAGCTTCTTCTGAGAACATATAGAAGTTGGCTTGAGCCCTAGTGGACTTGTGCCAGCTGACCAAGTGACAGCTGCGACAAGAGCTAGTACTTGTGCATACAGCACCGTCGCTTCCAAGTTTGTTACGAACTACCGGGTTGATAAAATTAGAGATAGGAAGCTCCAGGAGTTGTAGCATCATTGCTACAATACTGGAGCCCACCATCTTTTTGGCGCCGTTGCCGGGGAAGCGTTAGAGTATTAGTAATTGTTGCTTTTCTTCTATTTTCTTACTCTCGCCTTCTGCCAAGTAGTTTATTTCATTTCCATTCTGCAAAAGTAGCATAGACATTTCCTGCTTTCATAGATTAGCATTTCAATTCCGCAATTTCAATTTTGCAAGCATAGATTAGCCTTTCAATTCTGCAAGCGTAGACTAGCATTTCCATTCCTGCAATTCCATTTGAGCAAAATAGATTATTCCTTTCCTGCTTTCATTTCAATTATGCATTTTTATTTCAGAAAGATAGTTAGTTGTAGATCAATCTGTTTCAGTTTTGCAAGTACCAAAGAAAAACACAAAATCAATCAAAAAGTCTTTCCATTTCATGCCTCGTAGGAACCGAGATAAAACAGGCAAATTCCTACCCAACACCCCCACCACATCACTGAGTCACCCTTCTCTCTTCTTCGGTGACAGTGATCCAGAAGAACCTATAGGTGAACCTCCTGAGATATACGAAGATCCTATAGCAGAAGAAGAATTAGAGACCATCCCATCTGAAGCTATGGCTGACAATAGAAGAGAAGATGAGAGAATAGAAGGTGCCTTCCCCATCCGAGAGACCAATGGAGACATGAAAATGAAAAACATTAGCCCCTCTGCTCTGCCTCACTTCCATGGACTGACTACTGAAGATCCTGATACCTTCCTGTTTGAGTTTGTTGTCCTTTGTAGAACCTATGACTATACTGAAGATGAGCAGAAGCTGAAACTCTTCCCTTCAACTCTTAAGGATGCAGCATTACGCTGGTTCATGGGCTTACCTGGGAATAGTATCACCACTTGGGCTCAGATGCAGCAAGCTTTCAATACCAAGTACCGGGACTACTGTAGGTCCAAGGAAACCAAGGGAGAAATCTTTCGGATGACCATGGGAAATGATGAGTCCTTAGAGGATTATGAGGAGAGGTTCCAACTTAGCTATAAGCGGGCCAGGTGCACACTTGACCCTGAATCCCTCAAGTTGGTCCTGCTCCGAGGAGTCCCTGAAGACCTTTTAGATACCCTTCACATGTTAGCTGGGGGAGATGTTTACTAGCTGCCTTATGAGGACATCAAGAATGTGTTCAGAAACCACTCTAGGGCAGCCCGGAAACGAGGTAGAGGAAACCCTCTCTTAGCTAGTATTCCTTTCTCCAAGCATGAGTTTGCAAATCAATTAGAAGATCTTAAGAGTGAGGTGAGACAGACCATTTCCATGCAACTGGACACCTTCAGGATCCAGCAGAAGAAGGAAGAAGCTGAGAGGGCCTTGGCTATCTTCTGCCCTAGATGTACAAGGAGACACCCTAAGAACGAATGCCCAATGCATTCGGTTGAAGTGTGCTTCGTTTGTGAGGAGGACCATCCCACAAATCAATGTCCAACCTTACCTGGGTTTAAAGCTATGTACCAAGGGACAGAAGCCCCCACTGAACCTCTCTATTTCCTCAACCAAAGGAGGCCACAAGGACCTATATCTTACCAGCATGGGATGCAAGGGGCACTTCAAGCTTATTACAACCCCAATCAATCGACTCCTATGCCTTCCTGGGGTCCCCCTGCTCATCCTTCCTGGCCTATGCCTCCTCCATGGTCTTATCCACCTCACTACCCTACTCAACCCACTACTCATTCATATCATTCACATGCCTAGCCACAGCCTTAGTGGAATGCACCTCAGTCGGGGTGGAGGCCCCAGTACAACACTCCTCCTGCCATTTTGCCTCCACCACCAGTTCAACCTCAGCCATTACCTCCTGCTCCTCCAAGGCAACCTCAAATGCCTGCTCAACCGAACCCGAACCCCAACAATAGAGAGGCCCAGCAGGTATACACTGGGGAAACATCATGTCCTACCTATGCTGTGGAGATCCAGGAGATCAATCTTCGATCTGGAAAGACTCTTCCAGATCGCCAACCTCCTCCCCCAGAGGACGAGGAGGACAAATAGGAAATTGAACCAAAGGCTATTCCACCCTTTCCTGAGAGACTAACAGCCACCACACAACCCAACGCAGAGGAGGATGAGCTTCTGGGAGAGCTCAAGCAGTTGTGTGTGAAAATACCACTTCTCCAAGCCATCAAGGATGTGCCGATATACAACAAACTGGTTAAGGAAAAGTGTTTCAAACACCCAGGCAGGCGAACAAGAGATGCTTCAACCATCAATGTCTTAGGGCAACTGTCTGACCTTATGTTAGGACAAGTCATCTGCCCAAAGTACCTAGATCCTGGGAGTCCTGTAGTAGATGTCCATATCAATGGCACCATCATACCTCACACCTTGATTGATCTGGGGGTTGCCATTAATGTGATGACCAAGGATACCATGCTCAAACTCAATCTTCAGGGTTCCTTCAGGAAGACCTCGACAGTACTGCAACTAGCAGATCACTCCACTGTGACTCCCGAAAGGATTGTGGAGGATGTCTTGGTCTCTGTCGACTCTTGGGAATACCCTACAGATTTCTTGGTTCTGCAACCCAAGGCAAAGCTTACTGGATATCCTCTCATTTTGGGAAGGCCTTGGTTAGCCACTGCAGATGCTTACATAAGTTGCCGTGCAGGAAACATGACCATCAAGAACGGTCCTATGTCCAAGCAGCTAGTCCTATATCCTCCTGCCCAACCCTCCTTAGAGCATGACTTACCACTGTGGTTGGAGGAAGGAGAAGAGGATGAGGTGTACTCAGCACCTTTGTGCACCCTAGATACCACTAGAAGAGACCCCCCAACCGAGGATGACTTGATTGAGACTTTGATCCAGAATCCACCTTCCAGTGCACTATCCTTAGAAAAATTGGTGGAGGACGCCCAAGCCAGCACCTTAGTGGACCTTTGTACCACCAACCCTGTTACTCCCAGAGTCAAGAATGTGGAGTTCGGCCCTGAGAGATCGTTAAAGATCAGCTCCTCCCTATCTCCTTCCCAGGAAAAGGAGCTATGTAGCCTGTTGGCCAGCCACCTAGATGCTTTTGCTTGGAGCTATAAGGAGATGAAAGGAGTCCATCCCTCGGTCTGTGTTGTGGGGAAAAGTATCCAACACGGAATGACCCTATCCCAAGCTAAGGGTGATAGTTCCTTAGCAACAGCTGAAGCAAAACTATCTAAAGTTACTTCTTTATGACATGCAAGAGATGAAAGGAAGAGATCCACTTACTGATGTCTTGCGCAAATGGTCGATCCAATCTCCTCTATTTGCCGCTCGCTCCCAGCTCCAAGTCTTCTCACGGGCCCAGCTACACGAGATCCGCGAACAAGGCAAGAAAAGGAAACTACAAGAAGCATGCATTCATAATTGATTCAAGGATTAGCATAAATCAAATACGCAAGTAAGACAATACACCATTGAAACACATGCGAATAGAAGAACCTCAAATGCTTTATTAATATAAGGAAGTAAGGTTCAGGCGGTGATACAACCGTGAGAGGTCCAATCCAGCATCACCTTCCCGACGGAAAGAAATCTCCTCTTCACCTCCCTCAAGCAATCACCCAATACTCTCAACTGTAAACCAACAGCAATTCTTTGCACAAAATTTCGGCCTCTAGATCCCATGGGATGAGATCCTTATATAGAGTTTTGGAGTGAAGATAAGTCAGCTTGATGTGTGACTTGTTGTCCTCTTCAACTCCAGTTGTTCTTCAGTCCTTGAGTCCACTCGGAGTTTCTACCTTCCACTTGGAGTTTTAGAAGCTCTTTACTCATCATTAGGCGAATCTTCTGATCCAAGTGTCATTTTGGAAGCTTCCTGGGCACTGGCACATTGAGAAAAGATTCCTCCACATGTCAAAGTACGCCCAGCGCAGGTAGCCTTTGTTGCACTTGCTATGCAGCGTAGGTACACCATGGAGCTTTTGTCATTCAGCGCAGATGCTTAGTGGAGCAGCTGCTTTGATCCAAAATTGACCTGTTTTTGAGTGTTTTTCAGTGGAGAACTGATTTGCAGTGCTGTGGTTTGCTGACCTTGTTCCTCTAAGGGTAAGAACAACATGTTTAGGGACTTTGGATCCCTTAGATTATTGACATTTCATGCTCCATGCTGTAAGGCACAAAAATGTCTATAACAGTTGCCCCCTAAAGTATGAGGTCGTTTATCGGGTGAAATGCTTTATTAGGAGGATCTGAAGTTCATTCAATCGTCGGGAGGTGACCTGTAACAAAATACAATACAATACATTATCTTTTCATACTTTCTTTTCATGATCTAGCTGATGCGGGCATTTCCCATGCTCAGCTTTATAAATACATTTGCTGTACATAAACAGACGATCGTCTGATAATAGACTGATAATTCTCTGCTTTTAATTATCATCCTTTTAGTAGGATGATCATCTGCTGCACATGTCTATGTTTTTATCTCTTGAATATATATCGCAGCCCGGATGGATGAAACTAGATCCGGGGTCTTCAACTTGTCTGATCTTCACTCTAGTACAAGTCGATCCATGTGAGAATTTCTTGAAGTCGAACATGGAAAGACATCGCTTGATTACCAGTCAATAATGTGAACTGTTAACAAGCGCGAGAGGAATCACCGATAATGATGATGACCCTCAAGGTACTGCAACACAATTCACGTGGCGTGAATATAGGATCTGACGTCGAACACCACGCAAAGTCTCCCGGTCGAAGGTCATTAATGTATACCTATCGCCGGAAGTGAGAAACTTGCCATTGAGGCATGCAAGCTTCAAAGTACTGAGGGGGTGTCCCTAGATCAACTTCTTGGATAATGAGCTGATGTCAACAAGAAGTGATCCATCAAAGGAGGGCCTTAATGAATCCCACATCAGTGACACAGAACGGAGCTAGTGATGATGGTGAAAACGATCTGTGAAATATGATTCAGGGTGGCGGTCATGGAAGGATGAAAGATGATGTATGGTAGTGGATGGGACCCGGTTGACACTTTCTAAATGACATCTCTTGAACATATAACGACACCGATGTGATGGATCGGTAGCATTACCCCATGTATGGATGGTATGGCGAGACCATGGTGAAGGGACCGGTGAATGATAATAACCCAACCCAATATTTACGAAGGCAAAAGTGTCATGTTCAAGAGCGACTTGCTACCATTAAGCTTTGAGGTTCTCCCAATTTTTCCCCAGTCATTTCTGACCAGTACCTCTTTATTTTTGTCAAGCTTGAGGAGGATAACATATGCTTGTTCTATAACCTGCCCTTCGGGCAAGCCCATCGCTATGTTTTAACGAGCCTAGCGATAGGGAAACTCGTTCTCGTCTAAAGACAAGTTTGTCGCTATTTAATGTATTTAACGAGCCCAGCGACAAAGACAACTCGGTCCTTTTCATCTTTAGAGAGTCTGAAAAGGGTACATAAAGTGGACTCCAGGGGTCCTTTTTCGTCATCTAATCCCTTAAGTCCGAAAAAGTATAAAACAATACAGAAGGGATGAATGTTCGATATCTTTATCAAGCCGAACTAGACAAGCGCTCGATCTTTTTGTGCAATAATCCCTCAGGTCCAAAAAGATTAAAATCTAGAGGAGGGATAGCTCTTCCTGTCCTTTTAACGAGCTGGAAGGCCAAAACTCGGCAAACTTTTCATATTTTACGAGTCAGTGAAAAGAGCTCAAAGAAGACTCGTATTTTGAGGAACAAGTGATAAACAGGGATAGAAGCAGATTCCAGGTACAGGTTGGAATTTTCCAATCACGGCAGTGTCACAAGGATGGCTAGGTGAAATCACTCTTCGCAGCTGTTCCTCAAAATAGGTAAACAATCAAGTGGATGTGAATGATCGGCCAAATGAAAAGTGGAGGTGACGGTGCATAAACACGACCAAGGCTTTTATGGCTGATGAATCTATGGTCTCAAATGGTTATTTACCGGTTCATTTTTTCTTGATGAGCTTGAACTCTGGGGGGAAGCTTGCTCACATGCTTATGTTTATTTTTTAACGAGCATGAAGTCCGCGTTAAAACTGCTCGGTTTTGCGTTTATTTTTTAACGAGCATGAACTATGCCAAAACTGCTCGTTTTTACCAGTCATACAGTAGGAAGGTCTCTTGGAAGATTGCTATTTTTTAAGGAGCTTCATCTCCCTACGCTTTGCTCCATATCCTCTCTTTATGCAAGCTGGGTATCGGCTAATCCTACGAGTTTAACGGGTTAGACCTATAGGTTTAAAGGGAGGACCTAAAAAACTAAAAAACAAAATAGCCGCCCGTGCTTGCATTCCAAGAGGTTTGCATGCTCCCAGGTGTAAGTCTAATTTCAAGGTCGCCCCTACTTGTCCGTTGAAAACCCTTGTTTTCAATGGGTGAGGCTTACCTCTTTCAGGTTATCCAAAGATCGTTCTGCTAATCCTTTCAAACAGAAACTTTCTTCGGCGATGTCTATCATTAGGTTACACAAAGATGGTTACAATTTGTTGCAGCAATAGAATCTCTTTCTTTGGAGGCTGCCCCTACTTATCCTTTAAAACATTTGTTTTAATGGGTGAGGCTTGCCTTTTACCCAAAGATGGTTACTACTTGCTGCCGCAAACGGATCCCCTTCTTTGGCAGAGCCTACTTATTTAGACAAAGGTGAATGACGATGCTCCGCCACACACTTAACTTTAACAAAAGAATCTTTTTCCAGAACAACCCCATTCCTAACTGCCCCTTCCTCTGCATGAGAGCTCTTGCCGACTCTTCTGTTTTACGAAGATGAAGGAGGGGACGGGGTACGGACTAGTCATATTCTCCCGCGGAAATTCTACTTTACACCCAAGGTTTTCTCTGACCCCAGCAGACCAGGATGCATGCCCCCTGGGTTCCGGCCCTACTTTCCCGATTTACTCGCACTCATCAGGAAGAAGAACCGGAGTTAGAGACCTTTCTTGATCAAATAGACCATTCAGGATAGGTATGTGACTATTTGCGATGTGTGATCCCGGAAATGAAAGTTGGTCTACGAGCTTGACCATTCTTCCTTCGTATGGAAAACACATTATTCGAAAGAGTGAGGAGACTATTGCTTCCATGCAATATATGTAGTCTCGTCCAAGGAGTAGGTTATAATCCAAGGGTCCTTGGACGACCATCAAATTCATCTTGACAGCCTTCCCTTTCAATGTAATAGTCACATTAGGTAGAATCCCTAATGGTCGACTGGTTCCTTTGTCAAAACCCGAGAGATTCCTTATCTCAGGCAAAAGCGCCGGGCAACCCAGTGCTTTCCAAGCAATAGAGGACAGGATACTCACAGATGCCCCTTCATCAATGATAGTTCCAGCCATCACCATTTTGTATATTTGGACTATAATTCTAAATGGTATACTGGCTGGTAACCGGGGTCTGCCTAGTTGGTTCCAATCAAAGGACACAACCAGGTTGCTTGGTGGTGGGACCGAATATACGGCCGGGTATGATCCTGACGATGCTCCTTCCTGCGATAAAGGAGTGGGCACATTGCCCTGATGTTCATCAGAATCGGTGTTGATGAAAAGAATCTGGACGGTGTCATCCTTACTCTCTTCGATAGGGGTGTCAACTGAAGATGAATCCTCGGTGACTGTGGTATTTGAAGATGAAACTTCTGAAGGGAGAACCGGGTCAACTGCCGTTTCAACCTTTGGACTTTCGTCCGGTCCGGATTCAGTAGGTTCACTTTCAGTGACTGACACTTCAGCTGGCCCTATGAGCGGGGCAGCTGTATTTTCAACCAACGAAGGACTTGGCGCGAGTTTTTGGTATCCAGGAGGAAGTAGCAACGGTGCAACCGGTTGATCTTCCAAAACTCTCTTGGCTTCGTCTAAAAAGGGACAACGGAGGAGGGTGTGATTGCCTTCACACAGTTCACAGGGGAATCTCATTCCCCTTCGTCGTCTAGGACCTTCACTTTCGTTGGTCGACGGTAAGCATTCAACCTGGTTGTCAGAGGTTGACGCTTCCGAACTGTGCAAACGAGGGGACCAGTCCCTTAGTATCCGGGGAATACTGGGACAATCACGGTGGAGGTGGTCCTCTCTACATATGACACATGGCGATTTGGGCCCGGTCCGTGCTGTGTGTGGATTTTTGTTAGATGCCTTTTGCTTGCCCCCAGGCGCCTTTGGCTCCTTCTGCTTCTTTTCTTTCTTCTTCTTTTCCTTCTTCTTTTCTATGGGAGCTCCGCTTTCGGCGGCTTGACCTTTCGAAGAAGAAGGATCGGAGGAAGGCTTATAAGAAGTGGAAGGCTGGAGGGTAGCTTTAGACTGGTCTAACTGTTGACTCGACTGTTCAGGAACGGTGGTGGTCTGAACTACAGTGGTTGAGAATAGCCAAACTGGCAGGCCAATTGTCAGTCCTGGAAGCGACAACGTGGCCATGTGGGGCACACCAACTTCTCCCCAAGAGGAGAAAGGGCTAGGGGTCCCACCATGTGGAATCCCTTGGTTGGTGTGTTCCATGTTCTCAACCTAAAGATCAACGTAGGAATAAGGGGTGATTATGTTCCGTTTAGAATGAATTTTATATGACGACGCTTTAGACACAACTTGCTTTTTCACTTTTTAAGAGTCGAGAAAAAGCTAAAGATGACTCTAGTCTCCTTCGATGTATTAACGAGCCCGAAGTGACAAATGCTCGGATGGACTTTTTCAGTTATAGAGTTTGAAAAAGGCCAAAAGAAACTACTCTGGAGTTCTAGGCAGAGGGTGTGCCAAACCTTTCGCGAAACCACAGAATACGTTTTACGGTACGAGTGGTCGATCTTCGTGAATGCTGTGTTCACTGCATCGCGATCAGTAGGGCAGCCGACACGGCTTCCTATGGATAAAGGCTTTGTTCCTATAGGGGTCCCCCAATATACGCGACGGTACGCGGGGGCACAAGTCCGTATTAGTGCTATCGTCCCTCAGGAGGAATCACCCACCTTCGTAGAGATCGACAGTCACTATGTTTAATGACGCCGGTTCACGTCTCTACCTAGACCTCTACTGTGTTTCGTTATGTTTCAAAGTGTTGTTATGTAAATTCAGTTCGTTTTAGGTTGATCTTGCTTAGCAGTTTGCCTTTATGGATCACCACGTGATGTATGATACAACTCCTAAATGCAGTCTAAGAATGATAAGCAAGCTTTTTCAATTCTTTCAACTTATGAAAATCTTAACTACTGAAGGAAAAGAAAGACATCATCTTTTCAAACAGATCATAGAGCACACACTGATGCACTTTCCTAAATCGACATGCAAACTGTCAAAATGCACATGCACAATGCAAGTATTTCTTTTCTTCTTCCTTAATGTTGATGTATTACAAAAAGAAAGCTGTTGTATAATTTCGAATTCAATTTCAAGCGAAAGCAAACAAGTTTTTGTCCAATAATCAAAAGAACACCTTAAGATTCACTCGTTTCAACACAAGAAATACTGAAATTCGAACCATATAACGAAAGCAAATGCCCAAGCAGCTATGAACAGCAATAAACTAGCTCTTAGAATCACAACGACACTTTCTCACAGGTCTAGATCCAAGAGGTCATAGCAATACTAGTTCACTTTCGCTACGGGAAACTGTGAATGAAAGCAAGAAATACAATAAGAACAATCACGGTTTCTTCATACAACTGAGGCGGGATGAAGGAAAAGAAAGGTAGTTTCAGCTGGGTATATAGGTTGACAACAGGCTGCAAAAACAATATTGAAAACTGGGCAACAGACAGTGGGGAATCCCAGTTGCACAAGGCAAAACTGGATCAGCGCAGGTGCTGCACTGTCAATCTGACATGCAGCGCAGGTAGCCCCTTCGGGACCTGCGTTGCAGCGCAGGTAGCCTTTGCTGCAGCTGCACTGAAGAGACAACTCTCGTCTCTCTCAGATTCCGGGTCACAGTTTGCTCAAAAATCAATGGTTTTTGGCCAAATCAGAGGCTATCAGCCAAGTATACACTAGAGGGTGATTAAGGAAGATGAACACTATCACAAAGAGCTAAAAAGAGTCCTTGTGGATCAGCTCTTCAAATCATAAACATGCCCAGCACTGAGCTAGAGTAGCTGCCCTCTACTTTGCATTCGAATGCAGTTCGATTCGGTACTCCCTTCGTTTAGGAAATGAATAGCAAGAAACACAAGCTACCAACAAGACATGTTCCCCAGCGGAGTCGCCAGTCTGTTGTGGGGAAAAGTATCCAACACGGAATGACCCTATCCCACTCTAAGGGTGATAGTTCCTTAGCAACAGCTGAAGCAAAGCTATCTAAAGTTACTTCTTTATGACATGCAAGAGATGAAAGGAAGAGATCCACTTACTGATGTCTTGCGCAAATGGTCGATCCAATCTCCTCTATTTGCCGCTCGCTCCCAGCTCCAAGTCTTCTCACGGGCCCAGCTACACGAGATCCTGCGAACAAGACAAGAAAAGGAAACTACAAGAAGCATGCATTCATAATTGATTCAAGGATTAGCATAAATCAAATACGCAAGTAAGACAATACACCATTGAAACACATGCGAATAGAAGAACCTCAAATGCTTTATTAATATAAGGAAGTAAGGTTCAGACGGTGATACAACCGTGAGAGGTCCAATCCAGCATCACCTTCCCGACGGAAAGAAATCTCCTCTTCACCTCCCTGAAGCAATCACCCAATACTCTCAACTGTAAACCAACAGCAATTCTTTGCACAAAATTCCGGCCTCTAGATCCCATGGGATGAGATCCTTATATAGAGTTTTGGAGTGAAGATAAGTCAGCTTGATGTGTGGCTTGTTGTCCTCTTCAACTCCAGTTGTTCTTCAGTCCTTGAGTCCACTCGGAGTTTCTACCTTCCACTTGGAGTTTTAGAAGCTCTTTACTCATCATTAGGCGAATCTTCTGATCCAAGTGTCATTTTGGAAGCTTCCCGGGCACTGGCACATTGAGAAAAGATTCCTCCACATGTCAAAGTATGCCCAGCGCAGGTAGCCTTTGTTGCACTTGCTATGCAGCGCAGGTACACCATGGAGCTTTTGTCATTCAGCGCAGATGCTTAGTGGAGCAGCTGCTTTGATCCAAAATTGACCTGTTTTTGAGTGTTTTTCAGTGGAGAACTGATTTGCAGTGTTGTGGTTTGCTGACCTTGTTCCTCTAAGGGTAAGAACAACATGTTTAGGGACTTTGGATCCCTTAGATTATTGACATTTCATGTTCCATGCTGTAAGGCATAAAAATGTCTATAACAGTCTGTACCCATCACATATACATCAAAGAAGGTTGTAAACCGGTTAGGCAACCTCAAAGGAGAATGAATCCAGCCCTTAAGGACATTGTTAAGGAAGAATTGCAAAAACTGTTGGATGTCGGATTCATTTACCCCATCTCAGATAGTGAATGGGTGTTCCCTCTGGTGTTGGTTCCCAAGAAAAATGGGAAATGGAGAATCTGTGTGGACTACCAAGAACTAAACAAAGCTACCAAGAAAGACCATTTCCCTCTACCTTTCATAGATCAAGTGTTGGATGGACTGGCAGGAAAGAAGTTCTTCTCTTTCCTGGATGGGTTTAGCGGGTACAACCAAATCTAAATCAGCCCGGAAGACCAAGATAAGACCACCTTCACTTGTCCTTGGGGTACCTTTGCCTACCGAGTTCTTCCCTTTGGGCTATGCAATGCTCCTGCTACCTTCCAGAGAGCTGTCTTGAGCATCTTCTCGGAGTTGGTCCATGATGCGGTGGAAATCTATATGGATGACTTCACTCCTTATGGGTCCAACTTCCAGGAAGCATTGTCCAATCTAGGAAAGGTCCTAACCAAATGCATTGAGATGAACCTGTCCCTTAGTCCTGAAAAATGTGAATTCCTGATGACTGAAGGGACTGTGCTAGGCCATACCATTTCTTGCCAAGGGTTACAAGTGGATCCTAACAAAATTGCTCTCATCAAGAAGGTTCCACCTCCCCAAAAGGTCAGGGATGTCCAGAGTTTCTTAGGATTAGCAGGGTATTACCAGAGATTCATTAAAGACTTCAGTAAGCTAGCCTCACCATTGTTTGGTCTGTTGGAAAAAGATGTGGAGTTTAAATGGACTGACGATTGTCAGAGGGCTTTGAATGAATTAAAGGACAAGTTGGTGTCAGCCCCAATCTTGAGAGGCCCAAACTGGGCCCTACCTTTCCACATCCACACTGATGCCTCAAACAAAGCCATAGGGGCAGCTTTAGGACAAGTCGAGCAAAAACTTCCATATGCCATTTACTTTGTTAGGAAAAACTTGTCCAAAGCCGAGCTGAATTACACTGTAACCGAGAAAGAGTTCTTGGTTGTGGTCAATGCACTAAACAAGTTCCGACATTATATTACTGGCTATCAAACCTTTGTACATACGGATCATGCTGCAATTAGATATTTAATGAATAAACCAGATGTGAATGCTCGTATTATTAGATGGTTACTTTTGTGGCAGCAGTTTGATTTGACCATTGTTGACAAACCAGGTAAAGAAAATGTTGTTGCTGACTTTTTATCTAGATTGGATTTGTCTGCATATGAGGATGGAACAGTGGATGACTAGATGCCCGATGAACATCTGTTTACTATCTCAGTACTCTCCCCATGGTTTGCTGATATAGCAAACTACCTTGTTTCAGCACAGTTCCCTCCGCACCTATCTTCAAGAGAGAAGAGCAGAATCATCAGAAAAAGTGCCTCATTTACTTGGATCGGGGGCAATCTGTTCAAGCTTGGCCCTGATCAGATCTTAAGGCATTGTGTAAGGGAGGAGGAAGTCTTTGATATCCTCCTCACCTGTCATGATGGACCTTGTGGAGGACATTTTGTAGCAAAGAGGACTTCCTTCAAAATCCTGCAGGCAGGCTACTATTGGCCCACACTTCATCAAGATGTCAGAAGATATATCAGCCAATGTGACCGATGCCAAAGAATGGGGAAACCGACTCCAAGGGATGAGATGCCTCTCCAACCTCAAGTGACTCTTGAGCCATTTGAGAAGTGGGGTATGGATTTTGTGGGTCCAATCAACCCTCCTTCGAGGCAAAGGTCTTACATCATTGTGTGCACTGACTACCTGACAAAGTGGGCAAAGACTAAAGCAATCAAGGCAGCAACATAAGAGAAGGTGGCTGAGTTCTTAAGAGAAAACATCTTCTACAAATTTGGCTACCCGAGAGAGCTGGTCACCGATCAAGGGAGCCAGTTCACATCCAACTTGATTGAAGACCTGCTAGCTCACCACAAGATCAAGCATAGGACTTCCACCCCCTATCATCCATAGGCAAATGGGCACGTGGAAGTCACCAACAGAGCATTGGAAGGGATTTTGACTAAGGTGGTGAGCAGCAGTAGGAAAGATTGGGCAGATCGCCTGGTTGAGGCCACATGGGCTTACAACACCACCTGGAAGACCACCACCGGCTTCACAACTTATGAGCTGGTCTATGGGAAGAAAGCTTCGCTGTCCATTGAGTTTGAATACAACACTTTGAGGATGGCAGCTCAGCTAGATCTAGATCTCAGCCATGCACAACAAGAAAGGTTATTGCAGCTGAATGGACTGGACGAGCACCGGATGCAGGCCCTCCTTCACTCAGAAGTGGTTCAACTTCAGAGAAAGGTGTGGCATGACCAACACCTCCATGACAAGAAATTCCAGCCAGGAGATTGGGCCTTGTTGTATGACTCCAGATACAAAGATTTCAAGGGGAAGCTGAGAACCAGATGGCTAGGACCATATGCAGTGGAAAAATGCCATGACAATGGATCTGTTCTTATTCGAACCATTGATGAGGAGGCCATCCCCATGCTTGTCAATGGGCATCGATTGAAGATCTACAGGAAGCCTCTCTCAAGACAAGAGTTCATCAGAACTATGGAGAAATCAGTGTTGGTCATAGAAAAGGGTTTTGCCTCTGCTTTGGGCATACCCTGAAAGATCTAAAAATAATAATAATAATAATAAAGATCCTTGGGTGAAAACCTTTCTGAGGCTCCCAGGGTAGGTGGTAGGGGTGAAAACCTCATTGAGGCGCCCCTATTGTCTTTCAAAAAAAAAAAAGAGATTTGAAAAGATCCTTGAGTGAAAACCTCTCTGAGGCGCTTAAGGCAGATGGCAAGGGTGAAAACCTCATTGAGGCACCCCTGTTATCTTTCAAAAAAAAGAGGAAAAAAGAAAAAAAAAAGGAAAAAACAATAAGCAAGAAGATAGGGACAGTAAGTTTATAATGTGAAAATGCATGCAGGTCGCAGGTGTTCTATGAAGAAGAGGAGGTCTTAATGCAAAGCCAAAGATCCTTATCATGCTGCCAAGGGACCTCACCAACACCTCCTCCAAGAATATTCAGTTCCTCCAAGGTATGTGCACAATGTCATCATGGCTTGAGTCTTCTACAGGAAGATGCAGACTTTCTGCAGGAAGATACAGACTTTCTACAGGAAGGTGCAGACTTTTTCTACAGGAAACGTTCTACAGGGAAGTTCTGTATTTCTACAGGAAGCTTCCTATAGAAGTTCGGGAAGGGCCAGAATTCATTTTATGAGGAGATCTAACGACCAAAGGTCGGTTTGGACGCATGCAAGCCACTGTTGTCACCCTTATACATTGTTGTCACCTCTTTCTACCGTCCCTGTCGACATGCAACCAAGTTACCTGCACCATCAAAGCAGATCAGTGAGTTATCAAGAGAAAAGTAATTTTTGCAATAAAAAAAAAACGCTGAGATGTCATACCATATCCATCCCAGCCATCGATGAGCTCTGTGAGCGTGATCATGGGGCCATTGCCTTCGTCGTGCAGCATGCACCCGAGGAGGAAGAAACTGTTACAGGACATCCTGTAGGAGTCCCGTAACAGTTAAGCCCGCTAGAGTGCACACCATATACAATGGAAACGCGGGCGCATGCAGCTGAAGCATCCGATCCAGTGTCAGCGACCTGTGAATACGAACCTCCGGGCCTGCGCAAATCCACCAGCAGCAAATAAATCCACTCATCGTCGTCCAAAAGCCTGAACAATCGTGTTGCAGCCGCACAGGTAAGTGTCTCGACCCTTTCTTCTGACGAATTGCATGAATTTTACTTTGAAAATGTTTGCAAAGTGTGAAATGGATGGGTTGAGCGGTTGTATGGTCAATCGATTGGCCACGTCGACCAGTCAGTTGGTCGAGCTTGATGTGTGAATGGTGGCCGTGGGAAAAAACGGGCAGTGGACACGTGAGAACCGTCCACTCGGGGAGAAACGAGTTCTAACGAGAATGGCGGCGGTGGATCTGCGGGAATGATGCGGCAGTAAGTAAACTTGCAGAAGAATTATGGTGTGACGTCGCCCAACAGTCCGGCAGGGACAACTCACCCCCGCGCCACGGATTCCGCCGATTCAAATCTAATCGGCTAGATTATCAACCTCATGCATTTATCCTTCACCGTTTGCGACTCGAGTAATCATCCGGATCCCTCTGCAGTTCGATACTCCGAGTCTTTGGCCATCAGAACGCCTGTGAAGCTACAGCAAGAGCGCAAACCCACTGCAGTATTCCCCAGAAATCACGCGCTGCTCCTACAGGAAAGCTGCTCCTACAGGAAAGTTGTTTCTACAGGAAGTCGGGTTCCTCACGTCAAAAGGTGGCAGATTAAAAAGGTAAGCCTGAACTCTCCATGCAATTGGTTTTTGAAGGTGGCAGAATCGTCGTCTACAGGCTGGTCGAAGAAAATTGTTGCAATTGTTGTCTGCCATGCATGAACTGTCGTCCTACAGGATGTCAGTGTAATTAGCTGTGTTAAAGGTTTGCAGGGGGTAAGCTTTGTGAATTATGTGCATGACAGAGGCGTAATCCTACGCTCTGTCCCAGTAGACTGAATTTCTTTTCCATTTGCCACCTCCAGCTAACACAGCAGTTTTTCACCATGTCGGGTGGGTTCATCAGAAGGAAGCCCACTAATTCAACAAAGTTAAGAGAAAATCCTGAGGTGGTGGAGCTCTTCACACGAGCACAATGGATGTCCTTCTGTGACAAATTGCAGGGCTATGATGACGAAGTGGCAGAAGATTTTTTGCAAGCTCTGAGGCCGAAATCTAAAACGTTGGCCACCGTTACCTTCAGGGGTCTGAGCCTCAAACTCACCCCATAATTCATCAGCCGAGTTATAGAGCTCCCAATGGGATTACCATGGGATAAAGAAGAAAGGAAATTGAGCCAACAAGCCAAGAAAGAATTCTTTCCACCAGAGGAGGAATTCTCAGAAGACAAAAATGGGGTTCGTAGAACCAGTTTACTGCCACCATGGAATGAAGTGAGCCTGCAAATCATGAAGAACATCACCTGCGAAGGCCGTTTTAGCATTGTCTACGAGTACCACTTTCGGTTACTCAATGAATTACGGCACCAGATGGAGCTACCTGTAGAAAACAAGCTCAGTCTTCCTTACTTTCTACTACAGTCTCTGATTGAGTGTGCAACCAAGCTGAAAGAAGGCATACCAGACTAGGTAGCCCACCATGGATTGATCAAACTCCTCGTGGAGGATGCGCTCCACACGTACAAGGTTCCTCTCTCATGGGAAGACTTCAGAAATTTGACAAAGGACGGGGACATAAAGATGCTAACTGAAGAGCTCGGTTCTTCTAGCAGTGAGGAGAAAGAGTCAGTGGCCGCAGTAAGGAAAGAAAAAGGCCAAAAGACCCCGACCACAGAGTAGAAGAAAAAGCAAGAGAAGAAACAAGAGAAAAAGGATGACAAGGAGAAAGATGACACACCCATCTTGACAGCAAGAGAGAAAAGGTTGCAAGGCAGAGTGGACAAGGCTGAGAAGGTCCACATCAGCAAGAGTGCCTCGACAGCGACCGCAACCAAGTCAAAAAGCAAAACCCATGCAGAAAAGCAAACCAAGGCGGCAACACCTGTTTCTACAGGAAAGCCGAAACCGGCTTCTACAGGAAGCCCGAAAATTATTGAAAAAGGGTCTTCTACAGGAAGCCCGAAAATTACTAAAACAGGGTCTTCTATAGGAAACCCAAAAAATACTAAAACAGGGTCTTCTACAGGAAGCCCGAAATTGACTAAAACAGGGTCTTCTACAGGAAGCCCTGAAAAAGTGAAACCCAAGGAGAAGAAAGCTGACATTCGTGAAAGGGAGGCAGCAGCTGTGCTGGCCGGCCTCAGCACACCTCCTAAGCCAAAGGAGAAGAGAAAGAGGGAGACCCCTCTATACTTTGAAGCTCGAAGAAGTGTGAGAATAAAGACGGGCAAGCTACAGCCTCCATCCAGCAGCCCAATCACTACAGGGGATGCCCCTACTTCACCCAGTGAGAAGTCCCCCTCGAAGATATCGGTCACCTACGAGAGGGGGAGCCAAAAAACAACTACTTGGAAAGGAAGGTTAGACCAATCGACTTCAAAAGCCTGGCTCAAGGTCAAGGAAACAGAGAAGAGGAAAGGAGCGGCACCCTCATCACCACCAAGGGCAGAACAGGCAGAGCCACCAAGAGTAGGAAAGAAAGAGCGTATTCCGGAGCCTAGTTCCCGGCCAAGGACAAGGAGCCGGAGCAAAATTGCTCAAAGATGAGCAAATATTTTAGCTAGGGGGTGATGATGAGCCCCAAATTTTGGTAACAATTTGGGCTCATTTGACCTACTTACCTTGCTCAACCCTTCATTTTTTATCACTTATGCATCTTTTCTTAGTATGTTCGTGTTATTTGTAGGAAGAAGGGCAGTCATTATGCCTATGTGGCTAATACATGATGATTTCAGGTTTTTTGGCATTAAATGGAGCAAAGACCACGCAAATGGAGACAAGGAGACAGCCAAGGTGGCATTGCGGGTTTATAGGGAGGTTGTCCACAGCCTTGAATGACTTCCCTCGTGATCTCCACCCCAACTCCGAGCTCCAACAACTAGCACCACCGAGCTAGAAGGCAGTCAACGGATTCTACAGGAACAGCAGTTCACTTTCAGTTGGACAGCCAAGCTCCACCAATTGAGGAGGCCAGCTTGGCCCTCATCATGTATAAATATTAAGGCTGTTGCCTTTGATGAGACTCTTGAACTTTTGTTATAGATGTTGGATTACGAGCTGTAGCTCTCTGTTTTTGCTCTTTGTAAGCCAATTTTGGCATGTTGTTAGACTCATGATTATGATATTTTAATAAAGGCAGTCAGATTTGGATTCGATTCTGAGTTCTTAGGGGAGCTATAGCTCTCAGGTTAGGGCCCAACCTGAGAGCAATAGACCTCCTTTCCTTTGTATTGTTACTTGTTTTTTTTCATTGCATTTCTTTCCTTTACTTGCACTTGAAAAATACAGTTTGCTGAGTTGACTGTTTCGGTTTTGTTATGTAGGTTAGTTTCATGAATGCAGTTGTTTCATTAGTTTAGAATTAGCGTAGGGAGATTGAAGTTAATTTGAGTTCAAAAAGGTCGAATGCATGCTCACTTTCACCTCTGTTTGGGGACCGGAAGTGTAGACCGTGCCAACTGCCAAAAAAACGATGTTTTAACATATGCCTGCAAGTATTGTTGTAATGTTTTCGATTGAAGAGTTGTCCATGCGATTTTATCTTGAGTAATGACTCTTTGGTTCAGTATCATGCACAAACTCCTTTCAACTTACATTGTTGTTCTTTGATTCCTCATAAAACAGTTAGAATAGGTTGGTGAACTTTCGTTTACATGCAAGATAAGGGTGATTTGTTTCATTTACACTGCGCAGCACCACTTCATCGTGTACTTATCTTTCTGAACCATGCCTAAGCCACCTACTCAACCTCTGTTCAGCTCATTTGCCTTCCAACCCTTCTATTATCCACGTTGCTCAATCTTCTTGGCCTTCCATTGCCCTACCCTTCTATCGACCAACCAGCTCTATCCACTCTCTCTCCACCTCATCTCTCTGTCCATAGGCCATCTCAAGCTCCTCTTCCATCTTACCCATCCATCCATACAGTTCCTTCACTCCTCCATCACCCAAAACTCCGGCTGCAGGACATCCTGTAGAAGTTAGCAGACATCCCGTAGAAATCTCGAGTTTCCTGTAGGATCCCCTGCAGACATCCTGTAGAAGCCTGCAACCACGGTTGCCAAGAACCTGAACGTTGTGGACTTCTGTGGAATGATGTGAGGGATCCCCTGGAACCTCTCAGAGCCCTCCTAACCGTTCCCAAGCCTTCCTCCCTTTGAACTACCCCTGCACAGTCAAGACCTAGTAAGAAGCACAATCACAATAACTCCACCCACTTGAGCAAAAATACAAAAATGTGTTTTCTTCAATGAAAGTAGTTTAAATTCATGCATCTTGTCTCACTAGAAGTAATGGCGTCATTTCTAGAAGTTTGCACTCCCACCATTGCATCATAGAGATTAAACTAGTCAGATTAGGGTTTACTAGGGTTTCCATGTTTGGTTGGCTTTCAGTTCATTCTTGCAAAGTAGGTTAATTTCCTTTGAGATAGCCTTCGTCCATCATTTAGAAAGCTTCTTTTGAGAACATATAGAAGTTGGCTTGAGCCCTAGCGGACTTGTGCCAGCTGACCAAGTGACAGCTGCGACAAGAGCTAGTACTTGTGCATACAGCACCGTCGCTTCCAAGTTTGTTACGAACTACCGGGTTGATAAAATTAGAGATAGGAAGCTCCAAGAGTTGTAGCATCATTGCTACAATACTGGAGCCCACCACTAACCATGTGAATATATGATCTGAAGTCAAACATGGGAAGACACCGTTTGATTACCAACCAATGATGTAAGTTGTTAATAGACGCGAGAGAAATCATTGATGATGATAATGATCCTCAAGGTACTACAGTACATTCTGCATGGTGTGAATGGATGATTTGATGCTGAACACCACATAAAGTCTTTCAGTCAATGGCCATTGATTTCAACCTATCGCCGGAAGCGAGAAACCTGCCATTTATGTATGCAAGCCTCAAGGTACTAGAAGGATGTTTCTAATTCAACTTCTTGGATAATAAGCTAATGTAAACAAGAAGTGACTCGTCGCAGGAAGGCCTTGATGTATCCCACATAAATGACACGGAACAAGTGTAGTGATTTTGGAGACGAAATTTGACTGACGACACAAGGTTTAGGAATGGCGGTCATGAAAATGAAGGTTTATGGTATTGCAAAGGATGAATTTTGATTGGATGACTTCTCTTGAACATGTCGGTGACACTAAAATGAATCAGTAGCATTGACCCAAAACAAAGTGATGGCTGGTATGATAGACCAACGGTATAATAACCATCGAGCTAACAACCCAACCCAAATAGTCATGGTGATGGAGTGAAAGTGTCATGTTCAAAAGCGACCTGCTACCATAAAGTGATTTTCCCCTTTTTCCCATTTTCCCCAGTCATTGCTGACTAGTACCTCTTTATTTTTTATCAAGCTTGAGGAGGATAACATGTGCTTATTGTATAATTCCACCCTTCAAGTGAATCCATCGCTAAGTGATGTTTTAACGAGTCTAGCAAAGGTGAAACTTGGTCTTGTATAGATGGACAAGTTTGTCGCTATTTGATGTTTTAATGAGTTTAACGACAAATATAACTCAGTCCTTTTCATGTTTAGAGAGTTTGAAAAGGGACAAAAAAAAACTCCACAAGTTATTTTTCGTAAATTAATCTCTCAAGCCCGAAAAAGCGTAAAACAATACGAGAGAGATGTCGTTTCCAATATGTTAACAAGCTGAAAAGGACAAACGCTCGATAATCTTTTCATGTTTAGAGAGTCTAAAAAGAGCTTAAAGAGGACTCCAAGGGGGTTCCTTTTTCATTTTTAACAAAGCTCGAAAGAAAGATAAAAGTATGCTTTGTGGTCAAAGGTACAATTTACAATCGAGCATGTCAAATTCTGTAAGTCAGTTGTAAAACCTGCTCAAAACACCACCAAATTGATTAAAAATACCTATTTCATAGGAAAAAATAGGCAAATACTAATGTTTACTCGATTAATGAACATGAAATAAACATAAAACAAATTTTACCATGACATTTTTACCATTTGGAACTTACCATTCAGTTTTGTGCTTTGGGCTAGTTTTTTACCTCGAACTTCATCACCTGATTACAAGAGATTCTACGGACCATTTCTAGTGTCGACCAGACCAGGTAGGAGATCTACCCCTCCTCTTTCTTTTCAGGTCATTCTTTTTTCATTTCATACAAGTTTTAGGGTTTTTGGGGCCTTTAGGGTTCCATTTTCTCGCCCTGGGATCAACGCAGGATTTCACATCAAAATTTGCACTGAAGAGAACCTAGATAGAAGGTTGCCTACTCTGCAATGCACTGTCTCTGTGCCTGGGCTTCACTGGAAGAATTTCCCAAGTTTGATTTAGTTGTTTGCTCCAAAATTTGAGCTATTTTTTGCATGGAAAGGATCCTAACTAAGCTTATGATTGTGTTTCAGGCTTTCATCGGATCAAAATGTCGATTACATGGCAAGAAAAAGAGCATGAAGAACAAGACATGGTTTCCCTAAACAATCCAGATACAATTGAGGCCCTCAAAAACTGTGGGTTACTCAAATACTTCAAGTTTTCTGGAATGAGCCAACAAATAGAACTACTACAGTTCCTTGTTCATGCATGGGATCCGACAAATCAGACTTTTCACATAAGGGACAAGATGGTCCCTATTACCATTGATGATATTTACTTTCTTACTGAGTTGTCGAGGCAAGATTCCACCATCTCACTTTCTGGATTTGCCCATGGAGGTGAATTGGTGAGAGATTACATTCGACAGTTTTGTTGGCCAGGTACACAACCTAGCAAGGATGGGAAAATAAACATCAGGGATGTAGGTGATTTTCCTTTGAGAATGATCCTCTTCACAATCACAAAATTGGCTAGCAGTGTGACACTACATCTGGCGAATAGATCATATATGTAATATGCACTTGAGTGTCTAGAGCCAAAGGTATTCAACTGGTGCGAGGCCATGCTTTCTTCACTGAAAGAACAACTGACCAAGGTAAAAAGTGGTAAGACGAAGAATTTCTACTATGGTTTGATCTTAATCGCTTTTACCTTAGAGAGAATCCCATTGATGCAACCACAACATGTATCACTAGATGTAGCTAGTCCTAAAGATCCACGTATGCAGAGGTGGTTCGAATTGATGGCATGACATGCAGGTCAGTCAACAATAATTTTTTCCACTAAATTCTTCAGTTGGCTCGATTGACAAAATCTCATCATCGAGGATCATCCATACTCAGGGATGGATTTTCGTGGAGATCCAAATTTGATTCTACTAGTTGGAACAAAATGGGGTGCTATAGATAAATTGTTTGACCAAAGTGTTTTTTGATTTTTCAAGCTTCTACATGTTTTTTGTGTTTTTAATGTTTCCAAGACTAAACTAAAATAATTCTCATGCATGTAGATGTGGGTACAGTTCGACCTGTGGGGCACCAATAGGGTGTAGGTGGGCCAGTGCGGAGAAACATTGGGAGAGCAGTTCTCCAAGACTTAGATTTGGCTGAGACCTTGACAGAGTTGCAGGATCACATAAAGGGATTAACCCTTGGTATTCCAAATGTTTGGATCAAGGAGTTACCTATGAGGCTACAGTGCCACACTATTGGTGTTCTGAGCCGTTGGGCGAAGCTTTTGCACATGATAGCATAGGTTGTGACCTGTTATCATGAACACCACTAGATCTACTTAGGATGTTTTGCATGCATTTTGAGTTTTTTGGGTTAGATGACCAAACGTGTCTTGGACACAAATTTTGTAAAAACTTTTAAAACACCTATCTATTTTACTTTCAGAGTTTTCTATGGTTATGTGCAATCCTATTCAACTAGTGATGTGAATTGAAAATATTACTTTTACATATGTCGGAAATGTCTATTTAACACATAATTCGCTAGAGAATCAATTAATGTGTTAAATTTTCTAGAAATATGTTGATATTGAATGTATTCAAAATGCCATTCCAAAATATGAACTCTAAGGAACATATGAATTTTTTTTTGATTTCAGACAGTATAAATGTTTGTTAGTTGTAGTACAACGAGTTGTGAGTCTAGCCTGATGATGATTGGGTGAATTCCAATTGAAATGGCATCAGAGAGAAGTTCAATAAACACGTTATACTTAGTGATGTTGTTCATCGATCTACTGATACAAATCCCTTGAAAACTCACTAACTCGCCACTTGGAGCGAAAATAGTTCATGCTGCAGAGGATAGGTTCTGCGTACTACGAATAGCACCATTGGTGTAACCAACAAATGGTTATGAAGACTCTGACATCTACAACGAATGCAAAGCAAATTATTAACCAGATAAAAAACTCTAAAAGACACATACTGACACACACACATGCAATGAAATCATATATATAGTGAGTTTTACTACACCCAATCAAGCATAGTAATGTTTGAGGTACAACCCATTTCGGGGCTGCGACAATGGAATCCCATCATAATCTACTAACCCATAGGCACCTTTTGCCAAAACACACTTGACAATATAAGGACCCATCCACATTGGTTCAAATTTACCTTCTCCAAGCTTATTAAATTCCTGATCGTAAAGCAAGACTAGGTCTCCTTCTGAGAAGATATGAGGCTTGACATTTTTATCATATTGCGCCTTGATTCATTTATTATGCACTTCGTTAGGCAATGCAGCATCGCGACGGGTTTCATCCAGATGGATTAATTCCAAGAAACATGCTTCTTCTTCAGAAGTGTCAAGTAACAGGTCAATTGCGAGTTTGAGAGATGAAATTCCACATTGTATCGGTAAGACTGCTTCTAAACCATACACCAACTGAAAAGGTGTGAATCCAGTTGCATTTCTCATCGAGGTTCGATATGCCCCCAAGGTAGATTACAGGATTAAATGCCAATTTTGTTTTTGAACCCCTATCATTCTTTGCAACATCTACTTCAGGACTTTACCGATGGCCCCAACTTGTCCATTCGCTTGTGGGTAATAAGGGGTAGAACTATCATGTGACAGTCCTAAATTAGCAATCAACTAAACCATCATGTGATTGCGAAAATGCGACCCATGATCTGTAACTATGGCTTGTGATACACCAAACCGAGCAACCATATGGTTACAAAAGAAAAGAGCAGTCATTCGCCACTGTTGTTTAATGTTGGCATCGCCTCAGCCCATTTGGTAAAATAGTCAACGACAACTATAATATACCCATGCCCCCTCTCCGAGATGGGGTTACATGTCATGAAGTCAATGCCCCATTTGGCGAATGGTCCAAAAAAAATGACTAGATGCAATGGTGCAGGTGGTAATCTAGTTTTTCGGTCATAAATCTGGCATGCGTGACAGCTTCTAACGACAATAATACAATCTTTGCATATAGTTGGACAGAATTAACTGGCACAGAGAATTCCCTGTGTAGTAGCATATCCAGATAAGTTTCCACCACAAGCACTTGAATGGCAATCATTCAATGCTTTCTCGGCTTCCTCATGTGTGAGGTGCCTCCTTAAAATTGTATCGATACCATGACGGTAAAGAGTGTCGCCAATGATCAGATAATCTTTGTCTTGGTATCAAATATGTCGTTGTTGCGAGCGAGAGGTATCAAGCTAGAAAGTTTGGGTCTAGAGCTAAATCAGTATATCTCCATACCACAGGTCAGATGACGATATGAGAAACAGAGACTCATCCAATATCAATGGTTCAAATGTTGCATCAATGGAGGTCGAGCGAAGGTCACAAAGTAGATTGGTGAAAATGAGAGATTTCTTTGATTTGGACTTGATGAATTCCATATCAAACTCCTACAAAATGACTATCCATTTTGAGTATTTGTCCCCCAGTAATTGACATGACAAAATGTATGTCATAGAGTTGCAATCTGAAATTACAGTGGTCTTATAGAGCAGGATGTAATGGCGAAATCTCTGAACAGCTTGCACAACTGCCAAAGATAGTTTCTCGACATAAGAGTACTTACTTTCTGTATCATTGAGATTGCAACTCAAATAATAAATCGGATGTTCAATCCCATTTTCCTCTTAGACTAAAATCATGCCAATGGTTGTATCTGCAGTGGCGAGATACAAGTAATAGTCGTTTTGATAATTCGGAGAATACATTAATGATGCTCTAATCAAGGTATCTTTAAGAGCATCAAAGGAAGCTTATGCAACCTAATCCCAATGGAAGGGTTTCCCCTTTTTCAAAAGACATGTAAAACCTTTAGCCATTTCAACGTAATTGGGAATGAACCTCCTCAAAAAGCTAGCCTTCCCTTGGAGTCTCTGTAACTATAAAAGATTTTAAGGTGGAGGAAAATCAAGAATTACCTAAACCTTTAATGGATTGATTCAAATTCCATCTTTAGACACTAAAAATACAAGCAAATGACCAGAACCAACACAAAACACACATTCGTGCAAATTAAGTTGTATCTTGTAGTGTCGGCATCGTAAAAATATTGCTCTCAAATGTTGTGGGTGATCAGTCCGCTTTTGTGAATGAGCAGGTAAATCGTCCAAGTAAGGTTGAACAATGTTCTTGATGTCATGGAATGCATAATTCATTGCCCTTTGAAATGTGGCCCCTGCATTCTTCAAATCGAATGGGAGTTTCCTATACACAAATGTGCCCCATGGACAAATAAAAGTTGTTTTATATTGGTCCTGTGGGCGGATATTGATTTGATTGTAGCTGGAAAACCGTCCATGAATGAGAATATTTCACATTCAGCACATTCATCAATAATCTGGTCGATAAAAGGAGTAGGATAATTGTCTTTTGGACATTCCTGATTTACATCCCTATAATTGATGCACACTCGAATTGTCCCTTGTTTCTTCATGACAGGAACAATGTTGGAAACCCAGTTAGTAAGAGGTACAGGGTAAATGAAGCCAACACGCAAAAGATTTTCAACCTTTGCTTTAATGGCAGCGACTTTCTTTGGATGAATAGGTCAAAACCGCTATCATATTGGTTTGACATCAGGATACATTTTGATTTCATGTTCAACAATACTAGAGTCAATGCCTGGCATCTCCTCGTATGACCATGCAAATATATCTCGAAATTCATGAAAGAGAGTACGGTAACTATCAAGTTCTAATGGAGAACATGATTTGCCAACATGAATTTTTTCTACAACATTAGGCTTGGTCAAAATATTAATAGAAATTGTTTCTTCAATATTTGATAGGTTTCGCTCAGAATCTATTATGTCTATAAAAATAGAATTCGAAAGGAAATCAACAACTGAAGGGTGGTTTAGTTCATTTGAACAATCCTCGATGTCATCTGGAAGATGGGAACGATGATGATAATCTTCCCAAGGTTCTTCTGCTATCATTATTGATTGGACGATTCCTTCATCCATAGAGAATATACGTGAAAAAGGATCCAAAGAAGTACCATATTCTAACAAACGGTCTACCCATACAAGTGGTGAAAGTGGATTTGGGTTTGCCGCACAAGCTAGAAAAATTGATTGCTATGCAAGCTCAATGGGGCTTAGTGCATAACCTCAGTATTAATATCAACTTTAGAATTGTTGGTAATCCTCCTTAAATCAGATGAGTTGGAGGAAATCATGTTACAAGTCTCTACTCTTGCCACTTCCGCCAAATCAGATGGTGACGGTAGCGTAAATCTACCATTAGGGAAGGATTTTTTAAGAGACCTACACCAACACTTTGAAGTGATAGCGGGGGTCCGTGTACCAAAATAATTATTCCTTTAGCCTGAGAACTAGATGCAAAGAAGGAAAGCTGATCGATAACTGTGATTCCACCCTTATGAGGGAATGCAATAGTACGAAAGTACGTGGAAACCACAGTAGCCATAGCATATACCCATGGCCTTCCCAGTAAAATTTTGTAGTCCAGGGGTCCGTCAACTACATCAACCTCAACAGTAATTGTTTTCCCCCTAGCTCAATTTGTAGGTTACTCAAAATCCCACAAGGAGTATATGTTTTTCCATCAAAAGCTTTTAACGTGGTTGGTGATCGTGACAACGGCAATGAACCAAGTGTTTTCTAGCAGTTCACTGGCATAATGCAAATATATGCCCCCTCGTCAATAATAGTTCGGTGAACATTCTTATTGAGAGATTTTACTTGTATTAGGAAAGCTAATTGTGCCAGTAACTATGGTGTATATCCCTCATGGTTAAAAACCACAAGATTGGAATCCGTAGGATCTATTCCACCAATTGCTGACAGTAAAGCCTGCTTATGGGAGGGACAATTTTGTAACACCTCAAGTGTTGACATAGGAGAAGGTGATTGAGCAAGATATTCTACTATGTTATAGTTCTAAGCTGCTCGAGCTCGAGGGTTAAATGTCGATCTATGAACAACTCCCTTTGGTGGTTTTATTGTCAATGTTGGCACAACAGGTGGTGGAATATTTTCAGATGAAGTAGAAGTTAAAGGATTAGGTTGATCAATGGCCTGATTATTTGACGATGACAGTGGATTTCCATAATATTTATTTCTCGTTGACACCAAAACTTCATTTTGTGGCTTTGTGATGGATAACATAAGTACTTGGGATGTGGAAGCATTGTCTATCGCAACCACATGTGTCTCTATGTTTAGAAACGGACCAGTCAACACTGCAGATGTGTTAGAAGTCTTTAGAAGCTTAGAGACTTCTGAGCGATGTGGAAAATCTCTTGTAAAATTCTCATCATTACAGATTAGACATGGATAATGAGGTTTCCTTGATGAAGTAGAGGAATCAGATGATTTCTCTTGAGGGGGATTATCTTGTTTCTTCTTGTTTTTTCCCTTCTTCTTGCCTCCTGGTTGCTTTTGATTTTTGCCTTTGTCAAATGACACTGCATTGACTTCAAAAGCAAGAGTGTTTTCTGATTCATTGGTAGTTTGATTAGAAACGGAAAGAGTTTTACCAGATGGCCTCCCTGCTATTTGCGTGCTCGAAGAACCGATCACACCATCATCGGCATGAGAGTCCTTACCCAATTGTGGAGGAGGAGGAATAGTGAAAGCTGGTCAGGGTGCATTGGGAATCTTGTCGTAGAGCGTGCCGGATTATGTGTAAATCAAATCCAAATATTGGGCACGAGAAATTACTTGCTCTTTTGTGACAACTCCACCTTTCGCCACATCCTCAGTGATTGATGGAAACAAGTATTTTATGAACCACTCAGCCAAAAGCTGATCAGGAACATAGGACTTAACCATTTGACGACACCGCTGCCACTCATGAATATGATCTGATATATGAGTAGCAGTAGTCTGTTTAAAGTTGGTTAGGAGTTCCATTCCAGTCTCGTATCTGATAGGTAACTAGAAGTGGGTCAGAAATGTGGTGGCTAAATTAGTCTATTTAAAGTTGGTTAGGAGTTCCATTCCAGTCTCGTATCTGATAGGTAACTAGAAGTGGGTCAGCAATGTGGTGGCTAAATTCGTAAAGTTGTCGAAAGAAGCTCGTGGCAACTTAATGTACCACTTCATAGGCAAACCAGTAAGCGTTCTTTGGAAAATACGGAGTCTAACAGAGTCATCATTTAAGGAGTTTGATGAACACTACAAATGAAAGGCCATGACATGATTTGATGGGTCTTCTCCGAGATTTCCATTGAATTTCGAAATGTCAGAAGGTAACTTATGCAGAATTATCGACGACCAAGGTGCATATAATATTGGATCATTAGTGAGCCGGTTTAAATCTGGTAATTCTAGAGTTCCTACAAATGACAACTGTCGATTCAATTTAGGTTGAGCATACCGAGGATATGATGGAATTTCCTGAGCAATAGGTCTTTGCATACCAACATAGGGCATCTACATTTGGTAACCTTGATAAGGTGGTTGTTGAACAAATCCGACATAAGGTGGTTGTTGATAACCAGGTTGAATTTGCAGTTGTCCATAACCAGCAAAGCCTTGTTGACCAGGACCTTAGTAAGCTTGGTATTGTCCAAACCTAGGTTGAGCCTATTAGGTAGTTCCAAATTGGGGTTGGAATTGTTGTAATTGAGGTTGTTGAAATTGGGGCTGCCACGGTTGTCGAATCAACTGTCAATGTTGTTGGTACAACTGTTGTTGATTTAACGGTTGTTGTTGCCCAGCAATGAAAGGTTGGCCAGGTTGTGAATAAACTATACCAGTGTAAGCCTAAGTCACTCCAGATAAAGGTATACTAACCTGAGGTTGTTGGACCCTAGACACAAGTGATTGTTGTATAACAGCTTGAGAAACTTGAACCTCTTGACCTGAAACTTGTGGTTGCGAGGTAGAAGGACCAGTTTGTACATGTTGAGATACAACTGTTTGAACTTGTGACTGCAGTACAATGGTAACAATAGGTGTAGTAGGAATAGTTGGCATAATTTGCATTGATTGTGTTGGATAAAAAAGCCTTGGTTGAACTGGTATTATTGGTTTCCATTGACAAACTTGAATTCCAGGTTGACCTGAATACTATGGGATACTACCATATGATGGTCCTCCAGGATAGGGAGGATAAGGTGAATAAGCATATTGCTCCCCATATGGCGGAAATCCAGTATGTAATGGGTACATAGGTCTTTGTTGACTAGATTTCCCAGTTTGATATTGATATGCAGGATCAAACTGTTGAGTTCCTATTAACAAAGAACCAGGTATAATTCTCGTTGAGGACATGGGTGATGACCATGGTGTAGAAGCAACCCTTGGGTGGGTTCCTAATAAAGATTGGTAACCAACTGAGATGGACGATTCACCATATATGTGCGACTCAGGTGTAGTAGAAAACATCGAAGAGGTTGCAACATAAAATTCTGCAACAGCTGCATTAGATGATACAGTCTGGGATGTTTATGGTTGTTCAGCCATAGTTAACTTACCCAAAAGTTGTTCTAAAGAATCGACGGGTACTTGAATGAAGTAGGATCAAACAGAGCAGTAAAATGAGGAGTATAAGGATAAATATTAAGCCCGGTTCCAAAATGGAATGGGGTTCCAGGTGTGGTATCTTCTTCCAATTATTCCTCAGCAGCAATTAAACCAAGTGGAAGAAATTCACCGTCTGGTCCGTAATAGACTTATGGTGTTAATAAAGTAGAAGTTTCAGTAGTTACTGATGTCTAAGGGTTAACTGGTTGATCGTCTTCCAGTAAAGTAACTACTTCTAAATGTTCAAATTCGAAGTCCAGATGTTCCGATAAAATAACAACAGTTTCAAAGAGAGGTTCCTGAACAACTTCAAGTTCAGAAGTAACTTCGGTTTGAACTGTGATAGGTTTTGGATTAACTTCTGGTTGAACTGATTCAAGTTTAGAAGTAATTTCTTGTTGACTTCAAGTTGAGGATCAACTTGTTGTTGAACAACTTCGGTTACTATTTCACTAGGATCAATGATAATGTCCTCAAGTAATTGTGAAACTTCTTCTTCAGAAATGGATGTACCAGAAATAGTTGGAGTAATTGGAGTCTCAGTGCTTAACGAAATGGATGATTCAGGTAATTCAGATGAAGAACTAGGATTTCTTGATGAACTTGACTCAATTAAAGCGAGACCACTTTTACCGAATAGGCGTAGCTTTGGGCGGAAACAACGGTTTGCTTGTTGTTCTTCACGAACGACGAGGTAAGGGTTGATGTTCCTCTACGATTGCTGATTAATTTTATTATCAAAAATGGAATAAACAAAAAGGGGTAAGTTAGGCAAAAGGTTGTTGGCATTATGAGACAAGTGTTGTCCTTGATGGCAAACCACACTGATGACAAATCATAGTGCAGAAGGTCAGCAGCAACGAATTGATGATCAGACTATAAGAAGAAGAGAAAGTTTATACACGCAGGTTCATTAAGCCCAAGTAGCGTATACAAGCAGGTTCACTATATACCAAGTCGCGTATACGCAGGTTATCTATATTCCAAGTAGCGTGTACAAGCAGGTTGGCTTCATCAAAAGAGCGTGTATGTGGAAATCTTATCTTTGGTCCACGGCGGTTATTCCTTGGAAGTTGTGCCTATGGTCTTGGACCTTGGTGTCTCGACGGACGTGCTGATCCCTAGTTTTGAAGTTGATGGTATTGGATCTCTATGGTTTTGGCCCTTGGTATTGAACAAGGCCTAAGGCTATATAAGGAGAAGGAAATCATTAGGCAAGTGCATCTGAAATGTCTTGAATATCTGATGAAGCATTAGATCCAGTATGCAGGTTATGGGTTGATGATGCATTGCTTGATCTGAGCTAAGGAGAGATCTCATCGGTTGATGGAGAGCAAGATCTAAGGAGAGATCGGGATCAAATGGTTTGAAATGAACTATCTTTATGATGCTTATTCTAGATCTACATACTGACGCATGTATTGTTCTATAAGTATTATGAGTATGATTGATGTCTGGTACAGCTGCAAGTTATGAGAAATTATTTTTAGATCTGTACGCGGGTTGTCTTTGGCGAAAGCGCGTATACACGCGGGTTTGATTCATCGAAGTAGCGTATACATTGTAAAGCTTGATACTTGAAGTTGCAGATGGGTCTGATGGTTATTACAGAGTTCTGTGTCTGCTCTGTGTTCTGGTGACGGTGTTGTTAACAGGGTTTCAGTGATTCAGAGTTTGATGATTGTTTTGAGCTTCAATGATAGTTATGGGTCCAGTATGAAAATTGGATGAAATGTGGCCTTTCAGATTATGTGTTGTGCTTCAGTGTATCCAGTCTGAAAATTGATGAAACGTGGTACCTGGAGGAGAGAAGATTGTAGGCAAGCACCTACGTACTAGTATCTAAGCTAGTACAAAAGCTAAGGGAGATCTTTGGAGCATTGTAGCAGGTAGCAGCCTGTGTACTAGTAAATGGATCGGCTAGTACAAAAGCAAAGGGGGTTGTAGCTCCCGTACTGGTATAAGACTGCACCAGTACAAATATTGTAAAAGTATTTTCTTATTAAGAAGAAGATTGAGATGACTTGCAGCAGGTGGTTTTCACCCACATTGGGTTTCCACCTTATATCTTTGTGTTCATGTGTGTGGCTTTTGTGTGATGATCTGTTCTGTTATACTGCACCTGTTTACTGTTAATATGGTTAATAATGTTCTGATGCATTTACTGAAGATAAGCTAACTGAATCAAAAGATTTCTGGATATACGCTAGTTGCTTTAGACACAGCAGCGTGTACACGCGGGTTCACTTAACTGAAGTAGCGTATATGTTTTTGAGCATTGAAAAAGTTTTATTGATCTGATAATACTGATTCACCCCCCCCTCTCAGTATTATTTCCAACAATTGGTATCAGAGCCGGTCCTTTGATAGAAGCTTGATCGCTTGAAGGAGATCCGTGGAACAATGGGAAAGAAGCTTAAGAAGAAAGCTCATAAGAAGAAGAAGACATCTCAGAAGGACTATGACAGTGGGAGAATCGATTGGGGATTAGGTATAAGAGGCTCTTCAGATTCAAAATCAGATTCAGAATCATTATCAGGTATGAATGTGTTATCCTCTGATGTTCCTGCTATATTTCCTTGTGAAAGTGATGGAAGTGATAGTGAAACTACTGAACATGCTTTTATGGGTGAGCAAGAAAAGTATCAAATAGAGGCAGTATTTAGAAGGCTTGCAGACAAAGTTAAAGATCAACAAGATCTATTGAACAAAAGGGAATGTGCTTTCAAAGAAGAAGTTACCAAACTAAAGGCCCAACTAGAAGAAGGAAACAAGGTAAGAAAGCTTCTCAAGGACAAGGAAGACCAATGTCAAAAATTGCAGCATGAAGTGACATCATTAGGAAAAGAAGTCAACGAAAGAAGCACAACCATCAAGAAACTCAAAGATAGATCCAGCTACTATGAAAATCTTGAAGCTACAATCCTCGCACTAAAAGGAGATCTTGAAGAATCCAAGAAGCAGAATGAAGATCTACACCAAGCAATTGAAAAACAAGACAACGAAGTCATCAGCTTAAAATCACAGTTGGAATGTGCCTTCAGAGTTCGTCAAATGCAGCAGGATCTGAATGAAAAACAAGAAAAGGAGATACTCAATCTAAGGCAACAAATGGAAGAAGGAAGAAAAGTTGAAGAAGACATGAAGAAGCAATGTCTAGAAAAGGAAGAACAACTTCAGGTTGAGGTAAATATCTTGAAAGGTAAATTAGAAGAAAAGGATAAACTGTTGAGATTTCAAGATAGTACTAAAGCCTTGGATGACATTCTTAGTAGCCAAAGGTCTCCTGCTATCAAGACTAGTCTTGGTTTTCATGAATCTGTTGAAGGTGAATCTAGTTCACAAGGTGAGGCAAGGAACTCTAAAGAGAAAACTAAAATGATCAACAAGGAGATGAAAGGTCAATCCCATCAACAATCAAGGAAAGAGACTCCTCAAAGAAGATCTTTTACTCCTCCTATGAATAATGTTGAATGTTATGTATGTCATAATCTTGGACATGTTGCAGCTAGATGTGGAAGAAGAAGGGTTCAAGACCATCATGTAGAAAGATCATCACATTCAAGGTACTTTAATGGATATTGTTTTTCTTGCAATATGTTTGGTCACAAAGCTGCTGATTGCTACAGGAGGAACATGAAACATGTTAGATGTTATGCATGTAACAAGCTTGGACATATAGCAAAGGAATGCAGGAACAAAGGATGGACATCACACCAAAAGAAGAAAACCTCATCACACTTGAAGATATGGAGGAAGAAGGAAGTACAGTCTGCAAAATGTACTGAGACACAGCACAGCACAGACATATCAGACTCAGGGGGAGCTGAAAGTGTAAAACTTCAGTGTCCTGAATCTCATACACAAGTTCCTTAAAGGGAAGTCGCGTATATACGCGAGTTATACACTGCAAAGTCGCGTATATGTCAGTCTGAGGAAAAGCAGTGGGAACAGGATCAGAAAAAGGATCTGATATGATTCAGTCTATTATTTGCTCTATTGGTTACAGTCGGCTGAGGATGTGTGAAAAATGTTTTGATACTTGTAATATGTCTAGAAGTGTTTTGATCCTAACTTGATGATGATGATGATATCTTGATGCTTACTGCTGATATATGCATGATCAGATCTAACAGATGGCACAGGTTGAGGGGGAGCATATGCCTTTACTATTTCATTGTTGGCATTATGGTTAATAGCCTTGGTGATGATGCTTATGATATATCTTGCAATGATGTGGTTGTGAGTTGTCAATGATAAAATCTCATATGACTCTTGGGGTTACATAGTTAATGATCAGATCAGATTTATGGTTGATTCCTTGATGATGCATATATGGTGCTTACATGGTGATCTTCATAAGGACAAGGAGAAGTACAAAGCTTGAATACACATCTTCCTCACTTGATGATGAGTCACTTATATACTGCTGTTGTCATATGCATAAAGATCATACAGTTATGATGCAGGCACTCTTATGAATAAGGATTGTTGCTGTTGATGATATCAAGAAGTTTTGTCAAATGAGCTTGAGCTCAAGATACATAGTGTTGATACATGGATGACTCCTCAAAGTCACTGTGTTGGAGACATGATGATGAGTTCATATCTATATGATGATAGGTTGATACTTTCATATGTTGGTTGATGCAGATATTCCCAAGTAATGATACTTGGATCATGTAGAGCTTGATGAAATGGCGATGGTGGTTTCACACATGTGAATGACTCTGAATTCTGTTCAAAGGGATGAATTGATGCAGACATACCTTGTTATAGGTTGATGACTTATTCTCTACAGGACATTTACAGGTTGTTGATATGGAAATTGGTATACGCGAGTTGGATAAAGACTATCCGCGTATATACGCTTGTTTATGAAGATACAGTTGCGTATATGATAATTTGAAGGAAATCAGTGGGTCAAACTCAGAATGAGAAGATTCTGATATGGGTCTCACAGAGACCATCTGGCACAGGTTCAGGGGGAGCAGATAATCTTCCAATGATGCATTGTTGGCATTACCTTAGAAGCCTTTGATTCTAGATCAGAAGTTGTTGTTGATGAAACAAAGTCAAAGGGAGAACAAAAGGATCTCTTGGTTGCTGATCTGAATGCTGATTGACAAGATGCTGGCGATATCAGTTATTTGTGACTTTCATAAGTCTTGGTCTAGATCTATTGTCGCTATGTCATGTATCTCATTTGTGATATCTCTTTTATGGTATCAAGGTCATGTAACGGCCTATTTTGGTTTCCCCACTATGCCTGGGATGATTGATGCAATATGATTGGTTGTCATATGTAAACTTTTGATGTATCCCCACTTGGTTGGGTGGATGAGTCAATTTTTGTATATCCTCATTTAGTTGAGAGATGGATGTATGTATGAGTCTTTGATGATAGGAAGGTCTTTTATGATGTATAGTGTCATGTTCTTCTTGAAGAACATCTTTTGCAGATCTTGCCTACAGTCAGGAAGAGCATGAATAGCACACTTCAGCGGTACAGAGATTCAGCATGTACTCAGAGGGAGCATGGACAGATTGGTACACCTTGGCATATACAAAGGGGGAGATTATTCAGAGATTTCAGCAGGTACTCAGGGGGAGCATGGACAGTGGAATGATTCAGCAAAGGAAGAGAATATCTTGGTCCACCCTTTGCCCTTGATGTCAAAGGGGGAGAGTGATTTGGTGTTGTTGCCATCAAGTCCAAAGGGGGAGATTGTTGGCATTATGATGCATGTGTTGTACTTGATGGCAACCCTCTCATAGAAGAATATCTCACTTATGTATAACTGGATGAATCTTCAGAAGAGATATCAGATGTGACTGATGGAGGATGGCTCAAAGGAATCAGATGATAGTTCTAAGTGTGACAAGTTAGCTTTGCCATCAAGTCCAAAGGGGGAGATTGTTGGCATTATGAGACAAGTGTTGTCCTTGATGGCAAACCACACTGATGACAAATCATAGTGCAGAAGGTCAGCAGCAACGAATTGATGATCAGACTATAAGAAGAAGAGAAAGTTTATACACGCAGGTTCATTAAGCCCAAGTAGCGTATACAAGCAGGTTCACTATATACCAAGTCGCGTATACGCAGGTTATCTATATTCCAAGTAGCGTGTACAAGCAGGTTGGCTTCATCAAAAGAGCGTGTATGTGGAAATCTTATCTTTGGTCCACGGCGGTTATTCCTTGGAAGTTGTGCCTATGGTTTTGGACCTTGGTGTCTCGACGGACGTGCTGATCCCTAGTTTTGAAGTTGATGGTATTGGATCTCTATGGTTTTGGCCCTTGGTATTGAACAAGGCCTAAGGCTATATAAGGAGAAGGAAATCATTAGGCAAGTGCATCTGAAATGTCTTGAATATCTGATGAAGCATTAGATCCAGTATGCAGGTTATGGGTTGATGATGCATTGCTTGATCTGAGCTAAGGAGAGATCTCATCAGTTGATGGAGAGCAAGATCTAAGGAGAGATCGGGATCAAATGGTTTGAAATGAACTATCTTTATGATGCTTATTCTAGATCTACATACTGACGCATGTATTGTTCTATAAGTATTATGAGTATGATTGATGTCTGGTACAGCTGCAAGTTATGAGAAATTATTTTTAGATCTGTACGCGGGTTGTCTTTGGCGAAAGCACGTATACACGCGGGTTTGATTCATCGAAGTAGCGTATACATTGTAAAGCTTGATACTTGAAGTTGCAGATGGGTCTGATGGTTATTACAGAGTTCTGTGTCTGCTCTGTGTTCTGGTGACGGTGTTGTTAACAGGGTTTCAGTGATTCAGAGTTTGATGATTGTTTTGAGCTTCAATGATAGTTATGGGTCCAGTATGAAAATTGGATGAAATGTGGCCTTTCAGATTATGTGTTGTGCTTCAGTGTATCCAGTCTGAAAATTGATGAAACGTGGTACCTGGAGGAGAGAAGATTGTAGGCAAGCACCTACGTACTAGTATCTAAGCTAGTACAAAAGCTAAGGGAGATCTTTGGAGCATTGTAGCAGGTAGCAGCCTGTGTACTAGTAAATGGATCGGCTAGTACAAAAGCAAAGGGGGTTGTAGCTCCCGTACTGGTATAAGACTGCACCAGTACAAATATTGTAAAAGTATTTTCTTATTAAGAAGAAGATTGAGATGACTTGCAGCAGGTGGTTTTCACCCACATTGGGTTTCCACCTTATATCTTTGTGTTCATGTGTGTGGCTTTTGTGTGATGATCTGTTCTGTTATACTGCACCTGTTTACTGTTAATATGGTTAATAATGTTCTGATGCATTTACTGAAGATAAGCTAACTGAATCATAAGATTTCTGGATATACGCTAGTTGCTTTAGACACAGCAGCGTGTACACGCGGGTTCACTTAACTGAAGTAGCGTATATGTTTTTGAGCATTGAAAAAGTTTTATTGATCTGATAATACTGATTCACCCCCCCCTCTCAGTATTATTTCCAACAAAGGTTTTCCAAGAAACTGTGCACTGCAGAATACCTCCTGGTGAACCAAGAAGTACGGGCAGGAAATCTCCTCAAATGTTGTGTTTGATGTATCACAGTGTACAAGGCGGCTGACTTGGTTACCTAAGGATGGATAGCAACCTAGTGTTGTCCTCCCATATATACTCGAAGGTATGTGGAGGCCCAATCCGTATAAGCGTTGTCTAATGCAAAACCGCACAGTGAGAGCATTCCCATATACTTTACGTACTGTAACACCGCCCTATATACCCGAAGGTACATTGATGAGCTACGATATACTCACGTACGTGGAATGAGGTATCACACTCGGGATGCATTTCAGACAAGTTAGCGACATATGCTTTGTTTTACGACGCCAGAACACGTCTCTAGCCTAGAACCACTAAATGTTTTTCATTAATGACAATGCTCCATTAGGTAAATTGATGTTAATTTTAAGTTGATCTTGCTTAGGAATTTGCCTTTCAAGTTCACCATGTGATGTATTATGAAATTCCTAGGAATGCAACTATTATGATAAGCATTCTTTCCATTCAATTTAACAATGAAAATCCTAGCTACTAGGGATAGAGCAATCATATTTCTTTCGATCAAAAAGCAAAGAGCACAATCTAATGCAATTTCCCTAAATTATTCCTATACACAAACTTTTTCAATGAAACATGCATGTATTTCTTTTCAATTTCCTTAATGTGAATGTGAGAAAAAAGGAAACTAATGCACATACAATCAATCAACCTTTAACAAGATGAAGGCTTTATGACAATTCTATTTCGAAGGAAAAGAAGACTTTTACGACACTTTCTTTCAAACAAATATTAATCAACTATATTATAACTTTGACTATGGACCGATAATGACAAAGAAAACATTTAAGAAACATTAATCAATCAATTCAAAGTAGGGATAGCAAAGGATATAGAAACTTTTTCTCTAAGACATGACATTCATTGATCAATCAGCAAGAAAACAAACAGGGAAAAGTTGGTAAAAACTCATTCCAAAGGTGGGAAACTGACCCTACGAGGATCAACGCAACCCTGAATGGGAGATAGTGCACATAGAGCATTGTCCCTAAGCTAGAGGTGCTCTGCAGCGCACTATGTCCCTCACAAGCCCGCGCTGTTGACAATGAGCCATTTCAAAAGGCAATTTGACACAATTTTGACCAAAATTTCAATGCAAAAGCACTGAAATATAATAAATGAACACAAGTAGGGTCTGCAAAAAATGTCTTAGGAGGTGGATAATCTACTAGGAAGGATGATCATCCCCAGTGGAGTCACCAATTTGTTTTGGATAATTTGGTGTCTATAGATAAATACTAATTCCCTAGATAAGTAGCCATATCTAGAACAACAGTTTAAAGCACTTTAGCCTTTTCCTATAAGAAATAGATAAGACAAAGAAGATGAGAAGACCTACTTGTAGTTCCACTTTCCTCTTGTCTCCTTTGTATCGATCTTGTCGCTCCTTCCCATACTTAACACGCTTGATAAGTACCTGTAAACAAAAATAGAAGACAAAGAACTGATCGAAGCAAAAGATCTATTGAATACAAGTGAACGGAATCAGATACATTTCACACATATAAGCATCATATAACAATACAAACATATGGAAAAAGATTCAAATACTTTATTGAATAGAAGAAGGAATTACAACCATTATGTCTGATTCAAATTCATTCCTCCAGCTTGGATCCCATCCACATCACATCAAAAGCATGACAAACTTGTAGCATTACAATACTTGCTTCAAAGCCAATTCTCATAGCAACATTATCTCCTTACAATTCAACATAGTCCAACCCCTGATCACTTAGATGAGTGGTTAATTTATAGGGAGATGAAAGAGGTTTTGTCATAAATGATGGTATTGAATGGCCTTTCATACTTAGAATTAGTTCCATGGAGGAAGGGATGAGAGGATATGATGCATCTTAACTCATTCCTCATCCATTTTCGAGCTCATAGGAGTTTACAAGTGAGGTAACCTCCTAGATGACTCCAAAAGATAAGAATATTCCCCAAACCCTATGTGAATTTCGTTCAAACTCGCCCAACGCGGGTGAAAGGAGGCCTAAGTGCTCTGCAGAGCACCCTGGCATGGACTTAACTGCTCTGCAATGCACCCTTACATGGGCCCACCTGCGCTAGTCCCTCTAGAGGTAATTTCAGGATGTCTTCATTGAAACTGTCTGGGAAGGAGGCATTCAAAAGGTTGACTGGTTTAGGGCATGTAGCAACTGAAATTAGGGTTTGATGAGCCCTAAAACACTGATCTGGATGATGGGAGTGATGTGCCCAAATGGATCTGTAATAGAGAGAGAGAGAGAGAGAGATGTGTGTGATAAGTGATTATGTAAAATGAAAATTTTCAAGTGTATTTTATACCCAAGAGACATGTCTCTTAAATTAAATCACATATCTTTATAAATTAAATTTTAGTAAGTCTGCACATTTACATTTTTACTCATATTTTTTAAAGTGTTTAAGATCATGAATATAATGGTGGGAAATAACTCTTGGTAAGTATATTTACTTACGTTTTGTTCCTATTCCATCTTCTATGCAAATACTTGCTTAAGTTATGGTGGGTAGTAACTAACGGTAAATATGTTATTTAAGTGAGTATGAGTTATTTTCCAGAATCTTAATTTTAGGTGGTCTTGTTGATTTCCCTTCTTTTAATTTTATTTCTTATGATTTAAAATTTAATTTTCTTCTGTGTTTTTTGTTATGCTCTTGACCTGCGAGAAATTTCATAATACTAAATATGCAAAGAAATACAACGCAGAACACGGAACAAAATGAGAAAAACAACAAGTATTTTATTATTCGGAGATGAAGCCAATGTTCACTTGCCTCTTCGAGGGGGAAACCTCCAACAGAGTAGAGATCAATTACAAAATAAGACTCGATATCCCTCAATGGGGAGTCTCTATCCTTTATATAGGATTCATACATACAATACCATGGGTCATTACCATGGTTCTCTCAATACCATCTATCTAATACTTTGGCCCATTTGCAACTAATTGTGGTCCCTTTCTTAATTGCGGGTCAACCACTTAAAATTATTAATATGGCCTTTATTGACTCTTTAACTAACTATAACTATGACTCGACCCTATTACATAAATAAATGGGTTAGGGTTGGATCCTAACATGCCCTCCCCCATAAAAAACAAACTTGTCCTCAAGGCTGAAGCTGTGAAAACTTCTAAAGAATAGTGGTTGGTTCCGAGGTCGCATCTTCTGGAGATGTACCATTCCACTTGATGAGGACTTCCTTGATCGTGCGGCCACACAGATGTAGTTCTCGCGTATCGATGACCTATTTAGGTTGGAGCCAGAGTGAACCTTCTTCATCCAATTTAGGTAGACTGGTTTGAATTCTGCAATTGTTCCCCACCACTTTCTTGAGGCATGATACATGGAAGGCTGGATGGATTTTTGCAATTGGTGGCAAGGCTAGCTTGCAGGCCACTGCTCTAATGTGCTGAAGTATTTGATAAGGTCAGTAGAATTTTGGAGCTAATTTTTGACAGACCTTTTCTTTGAGCGATGTTTGCTTATATGGTTGCAGCCGCAAGAATACCTGATCTCCTTCTTGAAATGTGTGCTCTGATTGATGTTGGTATGCCTGTTGCCTCATGCGATTCTGAGCTTGATGGAGATTATCTTTGAGACGGGCTAGCATGGTTGCACGGTTCTGTAAGAGTTGATCCACTACTTGCACCTTAGAGCATCCAAGGAGATAAGAAGTAGGTGAAGGTGGGATTTGACCATACACTTCTTCATATGGAGTCATCTTGGTGGTTGCATGATAGTTAGTATTATACCACCATTCAGCTAGAGGTAGCCACTGTACCCATTGATGTTTCTTTTCTAAAGTGAAGCACCTTAGGTATGTTTCCAAACATTTGTTGACTGCTTCAGTTTGACCATCAGTTTGGGGATGATAGGAAGTACTTAGTTGGAGTTGGGTGCCTTGTAGCTTGAAAATTTCTTGCCAAAAGTTGATAGTAAAAGTCGAGTCATGATCACACACAATGGAAGTGGGCATGCCATGCAGTTTGAAGATCTAGTCCATGAAAGCTTGAGCCACCAAAGTGGAGGTAAATGGATGGGGTAGAGCACAAAAATGAGCATATTTAGAGAGTCTGTCCACAAATGATGACTGACTTGTTGCCTGACTTCGGAAGACTAGTAATGAAATCCATAGAAACATCCGTCCAGATTGAGGCAGGGATGGGCAATGGTTGTAAGGTGCTTGGTGACTTGATTGTTTCTCCTTTGTGGCATTGACACACATCACATTCAGCTACAAAAGTAAGAATGCCAGTTTTCATGCATGTCCAAAAGAAAGAACGACGAGTGCGAGCATAATCCTTCTAAAAGCCTGCATGGCCTGCAATGGGAGATGAGTGCAAATCTGCCAAAATGCGCATTTTGAGGGTAGATTTCAGCGATATAACTACTCTATCCTTGTAGTGAAGAATCTCATCCTTCCAAGAGTAACCAACTGAGTAATTAGGATCTGTTGTCAAGTTATTAATGATTTGGGAGAGAGAGGGATGTGAAAACCATTCCTTATGAGCTTCTTCAATCCAATCTGGTATGGGAAGAGAGATTCATAGCAGGGTGATTTCATCCTCAAATTGGCATGATAAAGCATCTGCTACTACATTGTCACACCCTTTCTTGTAAATTATCTCATAATCATATCCCATCATTTTGGCCAGCCATTTATTTTGTTGGGGCGAGGATAGACGTTGCTCCAAAAAATATTTGAGGCTTTGATGATTTGTGCAGATTTGGAAACGTCCCCCCAATAAGTATGGTTGCCAGGTATCTACTTCATGTAAGATGGCCATCATCTCCTTCTCATAGCTAGATTGTCCCAAATGTTTCCCACCCAGTTGTTGGCTGGTGAAGTCCAAGGGTCGACCTTCCTGCATTAGGACAACACTAATACTAGTACTTGAAGCATCACATTCAATCACAAAAGCTTTGGTGAAGTCAGGTAGTGCCAATACTGGAGTGGAACACATGGCTTGTTTAAGAGCCATAAACACCTGTTGTGCTGCATCAGTCCAGAGAAATGAATTTTTCTTGAGAAGGTTAGTAAGGGGTCTAGCAATGCGGCTATAATTACAAACAAATTTACGATAGTAGCCAGATGGACCCAAGAATCCCCTCAGACTTGTCAAGATTTTTGGTTGGGGCCAATCTTTCATTGCCCTTATCTTTTTGGCATCCACCCTAACACCTTCATGACCCATAGTGTGGCCCAAGTACTCGACTTCTTCCATGCCAAAAGAGCACTTGGACAATATGACAAATAATTTATGATTCTGGAGAAATTGCAAGAGTAGGTCTATGTGCTAAAGATGTTTTTCCCAGGTGAGGTTGTAGATGATAATTTCACCAAAGAAAATGAGGACAAATTTTCAGAGATATGGTTTCAACAAGTGATTCGTGACACTTTGAAAAGTGGATGGGGCATTACAGAGACCAAATGGCATGACCAAGAATTCATAATGGCCTTCATGAGTTCGGAAAGAAATTTTGGGAATTTCTACTTCTCTCATGCGTATTTGGTGATAGCCAAAGTGAAGATCTAGCTTAGTAAAGAATTGAGCACCTTGCAATTCATCCAGCTGATCATCAACGACCAGGATAGGGAATTTTTCTTTGACCCTGAGCTTGTTGAGAGCCTTAAAGTCTGGACACATGCGCCATTCCCATATTTCTTGATCACCATGAGCACTGGTGATGAATAAGGACTGATGCTAGAACGAATGACACCGGTTTCAAGGAGTTCCTTGATGATTTTTTCAATTTCATTCTTTTGGACGAAAGGATATCGATATGGCCGCACATTCAGCAGTTGTTCCCCTGGGACCATAGTGATGCTATGATCATGTTCCCCTCTAGAGGGTGGAAGCTCTTTAGGTTTGTTAAATACCTGATGGTTTTGATTCAAGACCTGTTGCATGTCAGGATGAATATGAAGAGTCGTGAGCTGGATGGCCTAGAAGGCATTAAACTGGGTGATAACTCCATGATGGCCCTTTTTCAACAAATTTTCCATGCAATGCGAGCTAATGATAGAAGGAGTACCTGCCTAGAGTCCATGGAGGGTATGCATGTGGTCATTCTTCTTAAATCTCATATATAACTCCTAGAAATCCATGGTGATTGGGCCTAGTGTGTGAAGCCATTCAGCACCGAAGACAATGTCACAACCACCCATGTTAATCGTAAACATGTGGGTCTTTAGGTGGTAGTCTCCCATCTGAAGTTTGATATTTTCACAAGGACCCTCACATTTCATTATCCCCCCATCAGCGATCTAGACCCGGAAATTAGAGACTGCCTTGACAAAACAATGAATAGCTTCGGCGACTCGCTGATGGATAAAGTTATGAGTGTTTCCACTATCAATCAATACTACTACAGGGTGATGTTTAATAAAGCCTATGATTTTGAGAGTTTGGGGTGCAGAAATGCCTGCCAAAGCATGTAGCGAGATAACTGGTTCCTCTGGCATAATTGGGAGTTCATTGTCTTGTTGGGTTTCCTCAACTTCATCCTCTGGTCCCTCAAGGGGTGGGGCTTCCTCAGATGAGCTGTGATCAGTAACATCAATTTGAAAGAATTTGGGTTCCTTGCATTTATGCCCAGGGGAGTATTTGTCATCACAGTAGTAGTAAAATCCTTGTTTTCGTCTTTCAACCATTTCTCCTAGATACACCTTTTGAACTTTAAGTGTTTAGGTAGGGCCCTGAGCCTAGGTGGGTTGTCCTTTGGCTATGAAATTCGAATGAGGAGACTGGGCAGCTAAATCAAATTCCACTTCGATAGCCTTGTTGCAAGCATCTATCCAGGTAGGTGGGTGGTGCATCCAGACATGTGCTTGGATGGCTTCTTTTAGACCACTTATAAAACATTCCAAGTAGAATTCATCTCCTAGACCTTCTGTGTGGATGACCAATGTCTCAAAGGCCGCAATTTATTCTTTTACTATGCCGGTCTGTCGAAGCTTAGTAAGACAACCCAAAAAATTAGAGTCTCTATCAAAGCGGTCATAAAGAGATTTTGAGAACACCTACCAAGTTATGTTCCCAGGATAGCATTTCTGATGCCACTACCACCATTTCCATCTCTCTTGGTCCAAGTAAAGGGCTCCCACACATAGTTTAGTTTCATCATCTCGGATAGCATTCAGAAGGAAATATTGTTCCATTTGTGCTACCCATACTGTCGGATTAGAGCCATCAAATTTATACATGTCCAGCTTGGGTGGCTGAGGGTGGGAATGTTGGTGATTTCCATGGAAGTGAATATGATGGCTAGATTCTCCTTCAAGGTCTTCATTAAGACCATGTGCCTCCAAACACAACCCTGACTTGCTCACTTGGAAATTTTCCATGAATTCCCTCATCTGGTCTGCTAGTTCCTTGAAAGAATCCAACTGTTTTTCAAGGCGCTGAATCTTCTCGTTGGCCATGGCTTGAGCTCTGGTTTCTACCATACACAGATCTTGGTCACTTGTCATCACTTTGAAAAAAGTTGGGACCGCCCGAAAATTGAAGCTGACAAGTGAATGGTACCACTGTGATCAGCTCATCATCCTGATTCTTATGGGCTAAGTCTCTTATAAGGGGCAGCGATAGAACCCCAACTGCTAGATCTGAATGGTACTGTGGAAGTAGAACCTCAACTGGTGGATCTGATTGTTGCAGTGGCAACAAAACCCCAATTGCTAGATCTGATCTAGCAAATAAGATAATGGGCGATCTTCAAAGAGTCGAGGGAATTATGGTCTGAAAGGAGTGTCGGGTGCTACAGATCACAATATACATAAGGGTCCAATAATAGTACTCGGCCCAATCTTTTCAGGGCATTAACTAAGGAGGATTAATCGTACCCTTAGCCGTACAACCCGACTACCCTATCGTACGTGCGAGTAATCTCCCCGAGTGTTGTTCTCGGTCTACTGTAGCAGCAAGACGACCGATGGTTTATCTAAGGCTAGGTTTTTGGTGAACCTAGGGGGCTCCTGATATACCTAGAGGGCACGTGGAAGGCAGTGCGTGTTGTAGAAATTTTGAATAATATGACACTTATTCATAGAGATTATCCCGATTATACACTATTGCGGAATACATGCATAATACATAACCTCCTCTACGTTGATCATCAATTTAGCAGCATTAAAAACAATGAAACATCAATCGCATGCGCACATTAACACAGTATGTAACCCGGGGAAAGCATACAGCTGAAAACCCCACACTATCTATATATTATAATGATTGAGAACATGTAACAACACATAGTACAATACTCCTCACAAGTACTCAGTACTATCTCCACATGTTACACACAAAACTAGCTCAGATCCGAACAAGTCACAAGTTCAAATCTCCTCCGCTGCTTTGCCTGCCTCCACTACACAATGCTTGGTGAAAATCACGTGAGCACAAGCTACAATTGTCTATATATTGGCCCACACTGCACAATCCTCATTGGCATTACTCAATCCATGCATGTGCAAATCTCATGCACAACTAATAGTCACAACTCACCCTTTCACTTACCTCTAACACCTGTCTCTGTTGAATTGTCCATGCACTGAGTTAACTGATGCATTCTTTAGTTTCTTTATGAGTTAATAATTAGTGAATTAATTAATATTTAATTCACACAACTCATCACTAGTGTATTCTTTAGTTAGACTAAAATACAACTAGTTCAATCGAGTCAAACTGAACACAACTCCATCAACTCCACCAAACTCAACCTCATGAGTTCTAACTGAAGTCCTGCATGCAATAGCTCAACTGACCCACAAAGAAAGTGTATTTCCTTCTGACAGCTGCATGTGCCACATCTGTAGGTCAAACTGAAGTTCTCCAAGAGGATAAGATAATGTTTAGAGTCCAAAAATGACTAAGGGCTAATAATATTTGACTGTTTCTATTTTTAGCCTGGCAGTCTAAAAATAGACTCTGATCACTCCGCTGTGAACCAAAAATAGAAGTCCATCTATTTTTCCCAACATGACCAATCATCCATAAACAACATCCTACAACTCATAAACCATGATCCATATGTCTAAAATAGACATAGTCTAAAAATAGACTTTGCGCCAAAAATAGCCTGCGGGCCCACTTAGTGAAGGCGACTTCTTTCCACTAAGCTCCATCATCTTGTTGCATTTTCAACAGTCCCTCTCAACAAGATATGGATTATCAACAACCCCTATCCTACCTCTGGAATGTTCTGCATGCAACACATTTGCCCGGTCCACTTTCTCCAACAACACTTCGAACAAAAACACTCCCAACTGACCACTCTGTTGGGCTTGGAACATACTCTGATGCTGAAGCTCTACCTGCTGCTGACAAGTGCTCCCTCTCTGACATCTACGCTACTGCAACATCTCCATGCATCTCGCACCATTGCACACTTCTCTGTGCCACCTAGCACTGTGCAAAACACTTGTGCCTCTTGCATTGTTGCAGCCTGCTAGCTATGTGTTGTCTTGGGATTCCCTACACTGTCGCTCTCTCTGCCGCTCCATCCGCATCTGTCTCTACCCAATCAGTCAGTTCCTACTACTCCACATCGGGGCTCCCGTAGCAAGGTCTCATCCAAGAGGTTGGGTACCTCAAGGATCCTACCCCTCCTCCTTGGGACGATCAATGCACATCACCCCACCTCCTACTTGGAGGTATGGCTGCATGCGATCCCTCAGCCCACATGGCTCGAAGTTTCCCCCTACTGGAGATCTCTGCATGAGTAGATGTCTCTACTCAATCTCCTCTCAGCTTCCCTTGTTGTGGCTGCTCCACAACCTCCTAAAGCTGCTGCACCAATCGTGGCTCCTCCACAATCATCTGAGACTTCTTCTGGCTCTGCATGTTGAGAGGTAATATACGCTCCCTCTCAACCACCAAGTTTCCATCAATTGCCTCGCTGCTCAAGGCTTTGCATGCATCTTGAACCTCAAGAGCATACAAGTTCTTGACCCTTGAACCAATCTGCTTCGCCTGTCTAGTGATGATGTGTCTAAGGAAAACCTTTCCCTTACTGAAGACTACATCATAGCCTCCGTCTTCCAGCATCGCAATCGACACAAAGTTTCTCTTCAGTCCTGGTACATACTTGACATCGGTCAAGGTAAGGCGAGCTCCATGCTCCCTCTGAAAAATAACCGTGCCTACACCTGAGACACTATACTTCTCATCATTACCCATCGCTATGAGTATCTAGAGATCTTTCTCCTCCAAAGTACTGAACAAACTTTTGTCACCAGTCATGTGGAAAGAAGCTCCACTGTCAAGAAACCAACCACTTCCCACCATGGATGAAACCATGCATGCGAAGAGTGTGAAATCCAACTCGAACCGTGAAGCAAGTGCCTCACCTTCAGATCCTTCCCCGGATCCCTTCTTGGATTTCTTCTTTGGGCAATTAGTAACATAATGGCCCAAATCATGACAATGAAAGCATCTCACCTTCGACTTGTCAACCTTCTTCCCATCATTGGAAGAACTGGATTCGGAACGAGAGAAACCTTCTCCTTCCCCTTCTTCTCCTTACTCGCTAAGGCACAGTTCTCCTCATCATGCATAGATGAAGAACTATCTCTGGTGCTCCATATGATCTCCTCCTTGCACAGGATCCGACCAAAGTCTCTCCCATCCTAGCAATTTCTCCCGACCATTGACAAAGTCCTGATAGGAATGCCAACTCTTCGAAAGACCAAGGAGAGCCAAGCTCACCAAGTCCTCATCATTGATAGTCACCCCCACACTTCCCAGCTCACCCCAGCATTGGGTGAACTTTGTGAGATACTGGGCATACTGTCTCCATTCTCACACTTAGATGTTTCTGAGTTTATCCTTGAGCGCCATTCCACCAACTCAAAACTCAACTGCTTCTGATCTAAAATTCGTGAGAACAAAGTATTTCTCATACAGAGATTGATTGTATGGGCTTTTACCAGATATCTCACCTTCCAAAGGAAGGATGAATCCAGAGGCTACCTAGCCTGATTACAGACTCTGCCTGAAGAAATAAAATGTAAACACTTTCTGAATAATAGATCTGATGATCAATCCTTGCTTTGATATTTTGTAGAACTTTTTCTACAAATCAAAGTGCTCTGATACCATGTAGAAATTTTGAATAATATGACACTTATTCACAGAGATTATCCTGATTATACACTATTGCGGAATACATGCATAATACATAGCCTCCTCTATGTTGATCATCAATTTAGCAGCATTAAAAACAATGAAACATCAATCGCATGCGCACATTAACACAGTATGTAACCCGGGGAAAGCATACAGCTAAAAACACCACCTCCTACCTGTATATTATAATGATTGAGAACATGTAACAATACATAGTACAATACTCCTCACAAGTACTCAGTACTATCTCCACCTGTTACACACAAAACTAGCTCAGATCCGAACAAGTCACAGGTTCAAATCTCCTTCGCTGCTTTGCCTTCCTCCACTGCACAATGCTTGGTGAAAATCACGTGAGCACAAGATACAATTGCCTAGATATTGGCCCACACTGCGCAATCCTCATTGGCATTACTCAATCCATGCATGTGCAAATCTCATGCACAACTGATAGTCACAACTCACCCTTTCACTTACCTCTAACACCTATCTCTGTTGAACTATTCATGCACTGAGTTAACTGATGTATTCTTTAGTTTCTTTATGAGTTAATAATTAGTGAATTAATTAATATTTAATTCACACAACTCATCACTAGTGTATTCTTTAGTTAGACTAAAATACAACTAGTTCAACCAAGTCAAACTAAACACAACTCCATCAACTCCACCAAACTCAACCTCATGAGTTCTAACTGAAGTCCTGCATGCAATAGCTCAACTGACCCACAAAGAAAGCGTATTTCCTTATGACAGCTGCATGTGCCACATCTATAGCTCAAACTGAAGTGCTCCAAGAGGATAAGATAATGTTTAGAGTCCAAATATTACTAAGGGCTAATAATATTTGATTGTTTCTATTTTTAGCCTGGCAGTCTAAAAATAGACTCTGATCACTCCACTGTGAACCAAAAATAGAAGTCCATCTATTTTTCCCAACATGACCAATCATCCATAAACAGCATCCTGCAACTCATAGACCATGATCCATATGTCTAAAAATAGACATAGTCTAAAAATATACTTTGCGCCAAAAATAGCCTGCGGGCCCACTTAGTGAAGGCGACTTCTTTCCACTAAGCTCCATCATCTTGTTGCATTTTCAACACGTTTGCGATTTTGTCTAATGTGCTACTACTCGAAGGGGTACCCACAAGGGTTATAAGGGAGTCCAACAAACGTGACCACCTCTTGTATTTCTTGCGTGCATGCCTCCCCAAATCCGCAAGTTTATGCGCTCAACGATAGATCCCTTGGTTTAAAGACGCCGAAACACATCTCTAACCTAAAAAAAATTCTGCCAAAAATGGAGGTACCACTAGCCTTGGAAAGCACTCTGATACCACTTTTTATGCTCTTGACCTATGAGAAATTTCAAAATACCGAAGAAATACAACCCAGAACATAGAACAAAATGAGAAAAACAATAAGTATTTTATTATTCAAAGATGAAAGCAATGTTCACTTGCCTCTTTGAGGGGGCGACCTCCAACAAAGCAGAGCTTGATTACAAAATAAGAATTGACATCCCTCAATGGGGAGTCTCTATCCTTTATATAGGATTCATACATACAATACCATGGGTCATTACCATGGTTCTCTCAATACCATCTATCTAATACCATGGCCCATTTGCAACTAACTATGGTTCCTTTCTTAATTGTGGGTCAACCACTTACAATTATTAATACGGCTTTATTGACTTTTTAACTAACTATAAATACGACTCGACCGTATTACATAAATAAAGAGGTTAGGGTTGGACCCTAACATTTTTACATAGTATTATAAATACATCAAGGATTATGAAGACCGGTCATAGCTACATTCTTCAACACTCCCTCTTAGTTAGGGAGGTATTCATAATGTCTATTAAGATGTCAACAAGTTGAAAGGGTTATCTAAGGAAGGATCAAGATTATATCAGCATCAACATCATTATCATAATTATCAACATCACAAACATCTAGGTCAATCCTCTTGACCTATAACAATCATGCCGTCCACTCAATACCTATCATATAAAATCAATATCAACTAGTCACCATGATCTGGTGGGCCTCTCAACTTCATGGCATCTAGAATAGTCTGTATTCATCATTACATGACTAGTGCACATAGTCCAGGTGAAACTCCAAATGGACTTAACCTAGGTCGGATGCCAAAACATGCTTTCTCTAAATAGATATCTGAGTATCTATCTCATAGATTTGAGCATCTCTCTCAGGGATCTGAGCAGCTCTCTCTAAATAGAGATCCGAGCAACTCTCTCAGATATCTAAGCAACTCTTTTAGAGATCTGAGCAGGATATTTCAAGGCTACCACATAACCTGCAAAACAATTTTCCTAATTTTGGTCAATGTAATTGAAACAAGTACAATATCCCTAATTTGATATACATGATATTTCTAAAAATAAAGTAAAAGATCATCTATGACATATTTATCTAGGCTAATATCTTTTACCTACATCAACATCATCATCAAAATGTACCACAACCTAGGTTAGCACTCATAGTCGATGGCACTTAGTCAACTAGTCACCATGATATGGTGAGCACCTCACCTCATGGTATTCTAACTAGCTTAGGGTTGTCATCCCCCATGGTCAAACCCTAGGGAAACCAATTTCCCAAATCCAAAGGCCTCTCTCTAGGCCATGATGCTAAAGAGGCACCTACTCCACGAGTGCCTTGTTGGGTTGTGTTATATTCTTTCCATGACTAACCTACGTAGTGAACTGGGGGGTTAGGGGGGGGGGGGCTCCGTTGTGTCAATTGTGCAGTTGGGGGGTCACAGGGGGGCCGGCAGCCCCCGGTCTGGGGGGTTTGAGGGGGGTGGGTAGCCCCCCCTATACAAGGTCTGGGGCAGCACCCCGGGAAAAAAAAAATTGGACCATATATTAGGTTGGGCAAACCTACCTATGGTTTTTGGTCCATGGTTTTTGACACGATGGTTTTCGATCCATGGTATTGGATGCTTCAACATGTATAAATATGTATTGTAACATTGAAAGGAATATAATGAAAAAAATCAAGTTGGTAGTCCCGATTTTGGGATCTAGGGGAAAATCTCTGTGTGTATGTGTTTTATGTGTTATGCTCTCGCATTGTTTATTTTCTATGTTTTAGAATTCATACGCAGGTAATTTATGTACGAGGTTAAAACCTACATTTGGTATCAGAGTTGTTTTGGCTTCAAGGGGATGCCTTTGTTGCTGAGGGGTTTCACTCGGGCCTGTGGTAGACCCTCTTTAGTGGGAGATTTGCGAGATCAATTATGGTGGTGAAAGAAGATGGCGAGCAGTGGAAAGATAGAGATTGAGAAATTTAATGGTCAGAGTTTTGAGTGGTGGAAACTCAAGATGGAGGATCTGTTGGTGGATAAAGATCAGCGGATCGCGGTAGATCTGGGTACTAAACCAACGGGAGTGTCTGATGAAGAATGGAAGAAGTTGGATCAGAAGGAAAAAAGCACAATACGATTGTGTGTCTCAGATTTAGTATTGTTGAATGTATCAGGGGAAGCTACGACGAAGGCTTTGTGAGACAAGTTAGGGACTTTGTACCAATCTAAGTCTCTAGTGTATAAATTGTTCTTGTGGAAAAAGCTGTATAACCTGAGGATGAAAGATGGAGTCTCGGTGAGAGAGCATCTAAATGCATTTAATATTGTGGTAAGTCAGTTAGCATATGTTGATATTAAAATTTCAGATGAAGATAAGTGCATCAGTTTGTTGTGTTCTCTACCAGATTCATGGGATAATCTGGTTATTGCAATAGGTAGCAATGCAACTGCCTTGCAATTTGATGAAATAGTCTTAGCCTTGCTGACAAACGAGATGAGACAGAAAAATATGGAGAGCCAAAATGGCAATGCCTTGTCTGTACGAGGACAGTCCTAGAACAGAAACAAAAATAAGTCATCAAGTGGGAGATCTAAATCTAGAGGGATATCTAAATCTCCAGGAAAACCTGTAAAGGTGGTGTGTTGGAAATGCGGAAAGGAAGGGCACCTCAAAAGGGACTATAAATCTAAAGCTCCTGATAAAGGAAAGGCATCTAATGGTGCTCCTTTTGTAGAGGCAAAAACCACCTCAGATGAAGGTGGGGATGTGTACTTGGCTTCTTCAAGTATACATGTAGTTCATGAGGTATGGTTGATTGACTCAAGTGCATCCTTTCACTTCACTCCCCATAGAGAGTGGTTCTACGAGTATGAGAAATACGATGGTGGTGATGTCTTCTTGGGGGATGATAGGAAGGCTAGAATCATTGGTCAGGGAAAAGTAAAGTTGAAGTTGCAAGGTGGAAGGGTTAGAACACTTCCGAGTGTTCTACATATTCCTGCATTGGCTAGAAATCTGATTTCTATAAGCAAGCTAGATGATGCAGGTGTAAAGACAATGTTCGAGAAAGATACCTGCAAGATGGTTTGGGGAGCAATTGTATTGATGCGGGGATTTCAGATTGGAACTCTGTACAAGCTGCAAGGTAGCATTGTTGTTGATGGGTGCAACAGTTCTGTGGTTCTTGAAAGTGGAGCTAAAAATCTAGTGGTCTCTAGAGAGAAGACCATGCTGTGGCATCAAAGGCTTGGACATATTGGAGAGAAGGGCCTTTGAATACTTCATGGTAAAGGTATGGTAGAAGGTATGAGTAATAGCTCTCTAGATTTTGATTTCTGTGAAAATTGTGTATACGGGAAGCAGAATCGTGTGAGTTTCCCCTCTGGTGGTAAGAGGGAAAAGCAGATATTAGAGCTTGTGCAAAGTGATGTGTTTGGACCTGTGAAGGTTCCATCACTAGGTAATTCTGTGTACTATGTATCATTTATAGATGACTTCTCAAGGAATACATGGATATATTTCTTAGGAAGAAATCTGAAGTCTTTGACAGGTTTAAAGAATTTAAGGCTTTGGTGGAAAACCAGACAGAGAAGAAGATAAAGGTGCTGAGGACAGATAATGGTGGAGAGTTTTGCAGTAAGGAATTTGAAGAATTCTGTAAGAAGTGTTAGCATGGCAAAAGACTACTCCATATACACGTCAACAAAATGGAGTTGCGGAAAGAATGAACAAGATGTTGATGGAAAGGGCAAGAAGCATGCTCAGTGGTGCCGGGTTAGGACAGGAATTTTGGGCAGAGGAGGTGGAGACAGCATGTTACCTGGTCAACAAATCACCTTCATTAGTGTTGGAGGATAAGACTCCACAAGAGATATGGACTGGTAAGAAACCCTCTCTTTCACATCTGAGGGTATTTGGATGTGATGCATATGTACATGTTCCAAAGGAGAAAGGAACCAAGTTGGATAGTAAATCTAAAAAGTGCATCTTTATTGGGTATAAGGATGGTTTAAAGGGTTATAAGCTTTGGAACCCAGCAACAAGGTTGTGTACAACCGATATGTGGTGTTCAGAGAGGTAAAAGATGTTATTAAACATGAAGTCTAACCAAAGGAACCTGAGAAGATAGAGTTTGAGCTAAAGGAGGAAGAATCAGGCTCTACAGCAGAGGAGGAATCAGAAGATGAAGAGCCACTAACTCTGAGTGTAGGAAGATCAGTTCGAGAAAGAAGGTAGCCAGAAAGGTATACTTCGTCTAATTTCTATTCAAATTTTGCTTTATCTATTAATGATGATGATCCCAAAACTGTGAAGGAAGCAGTAGATTCAGAGGATGGAAAACTCTGGAGAGAGGCCATGGTTGATGAAATTGCATCTTTGCACAAAAATGAGGCTTGGGATCTGGTGGAGTTTCCATCTAGAAGGAAACCCATTGGCAGCAAATGGGTGTTGAAGAAGAAGACAAATGTAGAAGGAAAGGTGGAGAAATACAAAGCTCGGTTGGTAGCAAAATTTTATTCCTAGGTGCCAGGAATTGATTTTGGTGATATTTTTTCTCCTGTTGCCAAGGTAACTTCTATTAGATTACTTTTATCTATTGTTGCTTGTTTTGATTTTGAGGTAGAATGGATGGATGTGAAGAGAACATTTCTTCACGGGGATCTGGAAGAGGAAATCTACATGAAGCAACCTGAAGGCTTTGCGGTGAAGGGTAAGAAATAACTGTTATGCAAGTTAAAAAAGTCTCTATATGGGTTAAAATAGTCACCAGGGATGTTGTATCAGAAATTTGGTACATTTATACGAGGACGTGGCTTCACCAGAAGCAACGCAGATCATTGCGTGTATTTTAAATTAATTGGTGACCGTGTTATTTATCTGGTCTTGTATGTGGATGATATGCTGTTGGTTGGAATTGACAAAGAAATTATCGAGGATTTGAAGACCCAATTGTCCTCCAAATTCGACATCAAAGATCTTAGTGCTACAAACTATATTTTGGGCATGGAAATTAAAAGAGATTGGGCAAAGAGGAAGCTTTGGTTAAACCAGAGGAAGTATGTCGAGACAATATTGCAGAGGTTTAATATGAAGGATAGTAAACCAGTGAAGGTTCCTATTCATGTCGGTGTAAAGTTATCTGCTGAACAGTGTACCAAGACACAAGAAGAGGAAGAGGATATGTCCCATGTTCCATATGCAAGTGCAGTCAGTAGCCTGATGTATGCAATGGTCTATACTAGACCAGACATTACACATGCAGTGGGAGTATTGAGCAGGTTTATGTCAAAACCAAGGAAGGAGCACTGGACAGAAGTGAAGCGAGTTTTCAGGTATTTGTGTGGCACTAGTGATTATGATTTGTGCTGCCAAGGAAGACCAGGATTGGACAGAATGTTGGATATCCGTGGCTTTGTTGATGCAAACTGGGCTGGAGATTTGGATCAGAGAAGATCTACAAGTGGGTATGTGTTTAACCTATTTGGAGGTGCAGTCAGTTGGATGAGTAAGAAACAATCTGTAGTGGCACTATCAACTATAGAGGCAGAATACATGGCAGCCACTCATGCAAGCAAGGAAGCAGTTTGGTTGCATAGATTGTGTTCAAGTATGGGGTTAGTACGAGGAGCTATAAGGATAGACTGTGACAGCCAAAGTGCAATTTTCTTGGCAAAGAACTCTACTTATCATTCAAAGACAAAGCACATTGATGTTCAGTATCACTTTGTGAGGGATATGATAGAAGACAAAAAGGTGTTTCTTGTAAAGGTGGACACTTTGAAGAATACTACAGATGCATTAAAAAAATTTATGAGCTCTGAGAAGTTCTCTTGGTGTAGAGAAACAATGGGAATTTCAGGGCTAGAAAAATGACTAAGCTCTCCTGTGGGCCCTTGTGGAAAGAAAAAAACAAGTGGGAGAATGTTGGGTTGTGTTATATTCTTTCCATGACTAACCTACGTAGTGAACTAGGGGGTTAGAGGGGGGGTGGAGCCCCCACTTCGTTGCTCCGATCGCGTAGTGGGGGGTTTGAGGGGGGGCAGGGAGGCCCCCTCTATGGGGTCCGGGGCAGCGCCCCAAGAAATTTTTTTTTGGACCCTATATTAGGTTGGGCAAACCTACCTATGGTTTTTGGTCCATGGTATTGGTTTCTTTGGCATGTATAAATATGTATTGTAACATTGAAAGGAATATAATGAAAAAAATCAAGCTGGTAGTCCCGGTTTTGGGATCCAGGGGAAAATCTCTGTGTATATGTGTTTTATGTGTTATGCTCTTGCATTGTTTATTTTCTGTGTTTTAGAATTCGTATGCAGGTAATTTCTGTACAGGGTTAAAACCTACATGTCTAAGCCTCAAATACCATTACTTTCAAGAATGTTTGTCCCTCGTGCTATATCACCAACAGTTCAGGTCATGTTCCTATTGTCACCAACTTTCTAAGCCATACCCTTGCTGTCCATCCATCAATAGTTTGGTTCATGCTTCTGTTGTCATGAACAGTTTGAGCCATACCCATGTTTTCCATCCATTAATAGTCTAGTTCATGCTTTTTTTGTCAACAACAATATGAGCCATACCCCTATTGTCCATCCATCAACAATCTGGGTCATGCTCCTGTTGTCACCAATATTTTGGTACATGCCACTATTGTCCATCCATCAACAATCTCGTTCATGATCCTATTGTCACCAATACTCTGAGCCATACCCTTTATGTCCATCCATCAACAATATGTGTCATGATCTGTTGTCACCAACAGTCAGATAGATACCCTTATTTTCCATCCATCAAAAGTCTGGGTCATGCTCTTGTTTTCACCAATAGTCCAAGTCATACCCATGTTATCCATCCATCAACAATCCAAGTTATGCTCCTATTATCACCAACAATTCGAGCCATAATCATGTTGTCTATCCATCATTAGTCCAAGTCATGCTCCTATTGTCACTAATAGTCTAAGTCGTACCCTTGTTGTACATTTATCAATATTTTGGGTCATGCTCCTATTGTCACCAACAGTCAGAGCCATACCCTTGTTTTCTATCCATAAATAGTCTGATTCATGATCCTGTTGATGTCACATTAATTTCTCCAACTCACTAATAAAGGAGTTCTCCACTAGTCCAAGCTTGTCTCTAAAGTATACAAGCTTCGCCCGACATAGAGGCTTTGTAAGAATATCAGTTGGTTGCTCATCAATCGAGATATATTGGAGCCTCACTGCTCCCTTTATTACTATATAACAAATGTAGTGGTACTTGATACCAATTTTCTTCGACCTACCATGCGGCTTTGACTGTCAAAAATTATCATGGTCAATTCTAGCACTTGCCCAAACATTCTGACAAGTAATTTCTGAAGCCAAATTTTTGCACAACAAATTGCATAGGATGCCATATATTCAACTTCAGTAGTATTAAGTTTCAAAGAATATTTTTTCATGCTCATCCAAGAAACTAGTGTTGAGCCCAATAAAAAATATCTACCAGATGTACTCTTTCCATTGATAACACTTTCAACCCAATTAGAGTCAGAGTATTCCAGCAGCCTAATCTCATTGCCAAGTTCATTAAAGAATCAATCAGATGCCTATCATCATCAAAATTTTGCAAGGAATATTTCATCAAGATTCATCAATTCAAGATCACATTCAATGTCCAACTCCCTCTTAATCTAAGACATATTCTACGGTGATCACTTTGAGCTCCCTCTGAAGCTAACATAAGTTTTCTTCTTTGCCCCTTCTTAAGTACAACATATCATAGTTTCTCCACATGAGTCTGTAAGGCCTTCTTAAATTATGATACTTCTTCAAAGTCTTGACAACTAGAGCAAAACATAATCTCCCTCTTACTTGGAGAATCTTCTATTCTCTTATATGTAGTCACAAATATGCATATTTCTTATTTGTCTACTCCCTCTTCATCTTAGATCTTCAAATCTTGATTCTAGAAAAAATACTTTTGTCATAGGCTTTGTTTCATTCTTCCACTTCTTCTCCCTTTGTTTCTAGAGCCATGTACCTTTGGTACATCAAAATATTTTGATGCAAGTCTTCATAATTCTGATTGATCTTATCTTATAATGATACAAGATCATCTAAGTATACTTCAAACAAGATTGCAGTGATGATGCATAACACTCATTCTAACGATTCAAGAATTCATCAATCAATTAAAATTAATTCTCCCATTATAGTATTCTATGCATGGAAACCTTTATCAAACCTGACTTCATTGAAAATGCACCTAGGATTTTGATTACAAGAAAGTATCCAAGCATCTCCAAGACCTTTATAGACAACTTCAATGATGTTAAGATTCTTCCATGTTATGATCTCCTCATGGTCACTTTACAGTCAAGATCCTCAGTCTTGAAGAGAGCAATCTTTATATTCAAGACTAAGAAAAATTTGCTCTAATGACTCATCTTGACATCTATAGTAGGTCTTTAGACTTCAAAATTTTATCATTGTTAAGTGTGCTCACAAATACTTCCAAATTTGTCATAATTCATAATCTCGTCAAAACATCTTTGACACATTTTAAGTCAACAACATCATCTAATTACCAACTCATGGTCAATCATCAGCATCAACTAGTTGCCATATCCTAGATGGTACTTAACACATGGCATATCTTATCATCAACTAGTCACCATATTATGGTCACAGTGACACATGTTATACATACTAGTCACCATCATCCTTTTCAATATCTCTGACTCATGGTGAATCTCCAAGGGTGTCACTCTTCATGAGTGATTTCTATCCTGATGTTAAGTATGCTCCCCATCCTATTTGGAGAGTCTGAGCCTAATGATGAAATGCACTCACTCAACTGAGTGTATGGGCCTCTAGGACCATTCTTCCTCATTTTGTTTAATATCGTTGACTCGGTAAGAATGTTTGCCTTATGCCAGACCATTCTCCTTAAGGTAGAATGTTTGTCCCCTACCAGACCATTCTCTTAAGGTAGAATGTTTGTCCCCTGATGCTATCATATCAATAATATGGACCACTCTCCTGGTCAACCTGATCTAGAGAGAATGTTTGTCGTTGATTTTGTTATCTCATAACTCCCTCTTTCTAAGAGAGACATGCTTAATCATTCTAATCTTATCCTTGAAGTATATAGACTTCATCCTAGGATAAATTTGTGTCACTGTAGAACTTTAGCGATTCTACTCTCTTGTGTATCATGTCTTGGTACTATATCTCAAGTTGACCCAACATGTCATCATGTTGTCATGTGCACCTGATCAAATATTTTTTCAAGTACTTTATGAATCCCTACTACTTCACAACTTTCCATCCAGTTGCAATACACTTGGCCTCTGCAATATGGAGTGCGACATATTTTTACTTCATGGTCATAGTCATAATGGAGCCTAAACTGAAACAATATCCTGATGAAAGTTTTTTGTCTTCACCACTCTCTGCCTAATATGAATATGCAAATGTACTTCACTATTTGAGACAAATCTCAAAACATAACAGACTTTTCCATGTCAAATTGTACCATGCTGGTACACCAACCCTTTTACTGGGTCTATCACCATAGTTGCTTCCCTATCATCTTGACTAGGTGCTCCCTCTCACACTAAGACATATCCTGTTGTGCTAATTCTAATTAATCTCTCTGCCACTGCAACCTTTTAACATATCATATATCTAGCCATACAATGTCAATCACCGTCCGTAATTTCAAACTCGCAGATCTACTCTCTCTGAAGCTAGTATGAGGCTCTCTGAATTCTCCTTGAGGCAATTCTTTCTACCATAACTACTCACTCTAACACAATTCCTTCAACTTTCATCAGAGACAAATCGCGTGAGATCAACCAAGGCTAGAATGTCTACTTGTAATAGCCTTATTGTGAACTTATTCCCTTTATCTTTAGCTTTGCTAACAGAGAGATATCATCTTAGTCCCTTGAATAGGCTTAGATGTGATCTTCAAATTCCTTGTTTCACCAATTTTTCAGTAAAATTGAAACAAGTTCCTTATTTCTAAACTATGATAATTACTTGTGAACATATAGTTTTTTAATCTTCATCAAGCAATCACACTTAAAAATTCAACCAATAACCATGGAAGGAAAGTAGAGATCACAATGTTGAAAACTTAGACTATCTCAAAAATTTAGCTCCTTAGAAACTTTGACCTCTTTCTTAGATAGCTTCCATGTGTGTGTGAGAGAGAGATATGTGATTGATAAGTGAGTATGTAAAATGAAAAATTTCAAGTGTATTTTACATTGGAGATACCCAAGCCACATGTCTCTTAAATTAAATCATGTCTCTTTATAAACTAAATCCTAGTAAGTCTGTACATTTACAATTTTACTCATATTTGTTAAAGTGTTGAAGATCACATAAAGAATTGTGGGACATAACACCTGGTAACTATATTTATTTACGTCCTGTTCCTATTTCAACTTTTATGAAAATATTAGCTTAAATTATGGTGGGTAGTAAATGATGGTAACTATGTTATTTACGTCAATATGAGATATTTTCAAGGATCTTACTTTTAGGTGGTTTCGTTGATTTTACTTCTTTCAATTTTATTTCTTCTAAATACAAATTTAATTTTCTTTCATGTTTTTACATAATATTATAAATACAACAAGGATTATGAAGATCAACCATAGCTACATTCTTCAACAGGTGACAATCGCAAGCTGGGAAGGGGAGGAGGGGGGATTATCTTTTTCCTCGAAGGAATAATAAATTTGGCATAGTCCTCGGATCTTGTATCAATCTAAAATAATCAAGCTAAAGCTTGTGGATATCTACAAGGGCCAGGTTATCTTTCTTCCTAGAGGGATAACATAATTGACATACTCTTAAGGCCTTGGATTAATTTGAAATAATCAAGGTGAAGCATATATATTTCTACAAATGTTGTTGCTACCTAAGACTAATAACATCACTTCTTCAATATTCCTTAGTGATTCGAAGCTTATCATTTGTCATATGGTGGTTGAATCCCTTCCTTAGGATTCCAAATTGAAAAATATAATGAAGATAACTGAATTTATTTTATCTCTTTTCCATTCCTGCCAGGTGTTTCATTTTATTTGAATAAATAATTAGGACATTAATGACATGGAAAATAAAGGATTCAAGACAAATATAGGGCAACTCATAGTCAATGGACAAGTATCATATTTCCCAATTCCATGACCCCTTCATGAACCATTATAATCACTAAAATATCATTCAAGATAAATATATGGAAAAGGGGCCCATTGGAAAAGTGAAATCAACCCCTCCTTTGGAGAATGCAAATCCCTTTTATAACCATGTGTATCAAAATTCAATCGATAAACACCATGGTTCTATTATGTTTAGAGAAATTCTTGAGCCTTAGCAGTAGGTAGTGGTGGATGCGATATCATGTTATGTACCAGTCCTTTCAAGAAATTATTTGATGTTTCAAGTTTACTTAGATTAGCATAAGGGGAGAGACAAAAGATAACTAACCTCATCTTCACCCATCCAATCATATGTGAGCTTGCCTCTCATGGACTAGTACTTAGATGACACATAATACCTCATTTCTAAGTTGCACGAAATGTCGAAACGTTTAAGAGTTTCCGAAATGGGTACGTTTAGAAACGTCACCCCCCAAAAATGGAAACATCGACCGAAACGTTAGCTGAAACACAATATGTGTTTATATATATATATATATATATATATAGATATATAGATATATATATATATATATATAAATAAGTGAATAACACATTATCTTGCAAGAAAAAAGGTAATAAGACCCATAGATAAAAATTTAGAAGGAAAATCAAGTCTATATTAACTCTCATAGATGATTACATAATGGTCAAGTTTCGGTCAAGTTTCCACTGAGTTTCAGAGTTTCGGGTACGAGTACGTCCCGAAACGTCGGGTTCCTAGAAGTTTTGTGCAACATAGCCTCATTTATTAGATTTGAGCAATTTTGTTGCATGTTAAGTAGAGGTTAAATGGGAATGATGGGAAATCATGGGCATGCTTGGTGGTTTCAAATCATGTGTTAAATACATTGAGAATGGAGAAGTGGGGGCTATGAAACATTACCTCCAATTTATTCTCACGAGTGGCATCCCCTGTGTCCTACCGAGGGTACATTCCCCGGTAAATGAGTTCATGTGGCATGTTACACTATATTTTAGAACAAGCAAGCTTGTTTATTTTCATTCATGTGCATGATAAATATGGGCTCCTTCCATCATCATTGGATACATCCCATAAAATATCTCCCTTTCACTCATCTCAATAGTAATAAAGGATTCAAAAAACATAGGGTGATTTAAAGTGTTTGTCAATTTGTGCTACAAGTGGAAGATATTTTGAGTTCAAAGGAGAAGATCTTTGAGCATCTAGTTGTCAAGAAAGAAACAAATAGCTAAACTTTCCTATGGTGATTTAGGGCCCCTACCTCATCTAGTACTCAGTTTTTTCCTAATGTCCCTAGTATAAATCTCAAAGCTATTTTGTTAAATTGAAGTTGGTGTGAGTGGTACTTTAGTCTTCTTTTCAAAGGAGTCAAAATAGTTTTTTCGTGGTCCAACACAAGCCCCTTCATCAACATCTATGTTGGAAAATTTCATTTGTTATTTCTCTTTTCTATTTTCCTCCTTGGTTCTTTGGATTCCCTTTGTATAGTTCGCAATGTGTAAACTACAATTAGCTCATTTTGTTCTTTACAAAAATCATTTGGCTTTTTGGGCTCGGAAGCCCAACTTTTTTGGTGTATTTGCTTATTTGGGTGGTCATGCAACATTATACTAGTAACAATAAGGAAAGTCTTGAGAATGTCAGGTAATTCTAGCTTTCAGTAACATCAAGTTTTGGCCCAAATGCATAACATGCAAGAGGAAATACTTTCCCTTCAATTAAATCATAATCAATTAGTATCAAGAATTACCTTGTCTATGGAAATTGTCATTGACCATTACAACATAATTTAGAGAAACGAGGATGAAATATTAGGTTTATGATAGTGATTGAAAGATGTGTAATTTTTTTATGCAATAAAAATAGTCAAGTCTTTCCTCTTGAAGCATTTCCACAAGTTCTCCCAACCCTGATGTTTTATACCTTAATGTCCTCATCTCCAAAATGGAAATGAAGTGCATTCAAAGTATTATTGATTTGATTCAGATTCTCCAAAAGAATGATAGCTAAAGTTTGTAATATTTTGAAGGTATATTGGAAAGTGTTTAGTGTTTCCCTGTTTATACCCTGTTTTGTGGCAGTTTACAACAAAAAATTTGAAGATATAGTTAGCATAAAAGAATTTATTTTTTGTATACCAATAATAATATCTCCTTCTAATGTCTTATAATATAACTACTATGTGCTATATGAAAATTTTAAAGTAATACAAAATTATTATTCTGATTAAAAAATAATATTAAAAAAAAATATTTGTATTTCTCAAAATATATATATATATATATATATATATATATATATATATATATATATATACACACCGCGGTTTGTCATTAGGTGTAGTCCTTTCAATCTTTGTCTGTGAGAAATCAAAAGTAAATGAATCCAATGACTCTACCAACTCAGCTACTGTCACATCTCTGAACAAAAGAAAGGCTTCCTACATTCAAAAGAATCAGAAAAGGTGTATGTTAGCACCATATTAATGCCAAAACCTTTGGAATAAAGCAAAAAACCTTTCACCATTCAAGAAAAATCCTTCACATAAACCAAGGAAGCATCCACTATTTTTCTTTTCAACATGAACCAAATCAATGCACAATTTATGTTGATGTTCAAAAAATTTCTATCGTAAAATATGTTATAGGTACAATTCAAATCTTAGTATGAATTTATTGCAAATGTTTTCCATTTAACACAATCTTGGATAATTTTTTCTTGGAATCCCCCTCAGACATTGGTTGGGGACATCCCCGACCAATTCAATTGGTAGTGATATCAACCTTCTTGTGAAACCCATCAATGGACCTGATGCTCCTCACTATTCACGAGGAGTGTGCTTCTCCTACGAGACCGGTTAGTCCCAACTCTACCATGAATGTAATTATCAAGAAAAAATGTAGAGAATGATCTGCGTCTCTCAGGAAAATATATCAGATCGTTCTTTCATCATCCTCCAATGGAAAGGGGACCAAATATAGAAGAGACTCTCGTTCCAATTTAATTAGTCGTGGTTATGTGGGTCGAATTTCTCTCAAGTCATCTGAGACTCATGGTATTTAAATACAAAGTATGAAGGTCTTTCCTTGATGTAGCTTTTCATGTTGAAGTTGTGGAATCTCAGAAAATCGGCACGATGTTGGGAACAAAAAATAAATTGCTACAGAAGCGGGAATTAATTGAGATCAAAGAGGTTATGACTCGTCTTTGTAACGCTATAGTTTCTGGTCTCCCAAATAGGTCTCAACAAAAATCAATTTTGGAGCTGGAAAAGATGAAAAGACATATCTTAAGAGCAAGAATAAGCATGGGATCTTAAAATCCATGCAATATGGATCAAGTGTGGGGATAAAAACTCTATAATTGTTTCAACAATATTCCTTCCAATGCCACAGTATGAATATGATTTGGGAAATTATATCTAAATCAAGTGATAGACTCACTTACTCTGTGGACATCCAAAAGGAGGCGATCAAATTATTTCGTGGTCTTTTTTAGGAGAGACAAGCTATGGATCTTGGTAATCAATTAAAATATATTAGATCATATTTTTTGATGTTCATAGAGGAGGATATTGGTAATCAATTAGAATATATTGGATCATATCCTTTGATGTTCATAGAGGAGGATAATTTAACCATCGATAAGCCAATATTGAGGGATGAGATTTCTAATGTCTTATGATCCTTTTCCAAGGACAAATGCCTTGGTTTGGATGCATGGAAAGTGGAAATTTTCACACATTTCCTAGATATCATGGGTAATGATCTATTGAGTATGGCTAAGGAATCTGTTAGGTTCCTATACCAATAGGTGTCATAATTTATGATTGGCTGAGTTTAACTCTATAATATGTACATACCTTTGCTTTCTGCAAATTTTTTCCATATTCAAAAGATCAAAAAAATTAAAAAATGTAAAGAGTGTATGTCCTAGAAAAAGAATAAAAGGAAAAAAATAATGAAAAGGTCAGAAAAAAAATATAAAATGAACCCCAAAGAAAAAGAAAAAGACCAGGAAAGTGTGAAAGTCAAAATGCCACTACTCTTTTATTTTTTGTACCATAATGATTGTGTGCAACTTGTTACATATGTCACAATCCATGGTAACCCAAAAAGTTTAATTTTGGTTATTCCATGTTTTGAATTTCATGCTTAGAGATAAAGAATAAAAACTGACCAAATTGTTTAATCTTGGCAGATAAGTAGATATTTAGAGTGAATAAAAGGAGCTCAATAGTTTAATCTGACCCCTTGGATGTAATAAGGATAGACTTCGATAGATTTCCAGTGTAAAAGAAAAGAAAATTTTGATAAGGGTTTGCCAGTTTAAGTGCACCCTAATAAAGAAGAGAAAATGGTAGGATGAGTAGGTGGGTAAGTAGATGATTGGTTGCAGAATTATGTATGATGAATGATTAAGTTAAGAGCTTAAATATTTTTCTTTCATCACTTGGACAAAGCATGGATGACAATGAAGATAGTCACATCAAGAATCAAAGTCAAACTAATTAACCTCCTCACTCATCTTTCCCTAAATTTTACTAATTTCCCATAAGTACTAAAGGCACCAACAACCTGAAAGTTAAAGGGGTTCAAAGCATTTCTCTGACTTCTAGAGGGACTGGACCCTCGGCACAATAACTTGTAAGGCCTAAGTGCCAAAACCCCTCTATGATTCATTCATTCCCTTGAAATGTTTTTCCTAAGTAAAATCATTATTTTACTTTGGAAAATAAAGGTTTTTCATAAAAACCCACCAAACAGATTTCAGCCTAAGTTATAATGTTAGATGATGAAATGAATTTTCGAAAACATTTGCTTAGTGATTTTTCCTTGCCATATTCATATTAATTTTTATTTTTATTATTTAACTCCCACAACAATAACCCTTTCCTGTATTAATTAATTAAAATCCCAAAATAAATAAATATCCCCTCCCATGGTTTGCAAAATAAACCAAAATTAAATTAAATAAATTGGATTAATTAGTCGAACTGCGATTAATTAAGAACCGAACCCCCGCCGTATTAAAAAGGGATTAATTAATCACCTGGATTAATTAATAACCTCCCTGCCAATCACATCGCCCCCAATATAATTAAAGACCTTTTAATTACAATCGGGCCCCTCCATTAAACCTCCACCACTTACCGATGCCGACAACTGTCTGATCAACCTTCCTAGATCTGACGACTATCACATACATCGCGCAAGCCTTTTGGTCAAACTTTAAATGCTTGATGTAAGCGGTTTTTCATTTTTCATTGATGCTACGTGTCAACCAGTCGGTGGCACTGCGCGACCCTCCTCCAAAACCACTAGCCTCCCAAAAGTTGTGCGATGAAAACCAATTCCACTCCCGCTTACCGCCTCCACTAAATGACAAAGTTGTCCCATCAGTCAATTAAAGCCAATTGTCGTTTTCGTTAACCTGCCAAAAGACATTGACTTTTCATATAAAACGAAAACATCCATTGTTTGTCTTTTTACTGAGAAAGGAAAGTTCTACCTCCCATGCATGCACAAAGTAAGTCCGGACTAGCAACTTGCTCCCAACCATCAACCACCATCAGCTACTGAACTTCAAGCTACTACAGACTACTGTGCACACCGAGCAAAGCATTCACCAAAGCCATTAATTACCCTCCCTGTCAACCCAACGTTTTCCTAACAGTTTGTTTTGTTTTACAGGCGATCAAAAGACCACGGCCTTAGATAAACAGTCTTAGTACTAGTCATAAGACCTGTTTACTCCAAGATTGTTATTAGGTCTATTTAAACACAGATGGAAAATCAAACATACAGTTAAAAGACAAGCAGAGGGAAACATGGAATTAAAAGGATTTACTATTGAAACAGACAGTAAAAACCTAAAATATATAGTGAAGTTAAAAGGACACAGTAAAGAATAGTCAAAGTGTGTCAGGATTAAAGAGTATCAGATTTAAGACCAAATCAAGTAAATCAGCTAGCATGAAGATAAACAGTAGGGAAGACAATTACAAAGCACACAAATTCACGTCAAAGTGAAGATAGATGAAAAAACAGAGTGGTAAAAGTAAACAGTAAACAATAAAAAGTAAAAGTAAACGTGGATGCAGTAAGGGTTAAATAGAGATGAAAACACTTTCACCAGCAACGATTAAGTTTATCCAAAGTAAAAGTGAAAAAAAAATTAAAAGAAATTTAAGGTTAAAATATGAAATCAAAGGATAAATGGTACATTCTTCAAAAAATTCCTATTTATGTCATAGTTTTTCAGAAATTATTGTGACCAACGTAAGAAGTATTTTGCAAAACACGAGGAGGTTTTTGTTCCTCACAAGCCAATATACAAAAACCTATCTCACTTTTTACATAGGTATTACTAAAAGGTAGATAAGTGCATATCTTCACAGCCTATGTTTCAGTTTGTGCAAAGTCTTGTTTTTGACATCTTTTTGCAGAGCATATTGTGAATATCTGGAGATGAATTTTGGTAAACTAGGAAAGGTTTATCTCAAAATCATTCTTATCTACAATAACCTCTTTCACTTTTTACATATATATCTTGGATTGAGATATACAAGTGTTTCATTGGACCCTAAGTTTGCCGAATTTCTGGGGAAGAGTGCACAAAGGAAGGATGCAGTTAGTGATTGGGATGCCTCATCATCAACTAAGAGTTGCTATCAAATTCAAATTTCACTTCTTTGTCACCATAAATCCATAAACATAGTAAAAAATAGATTCATTAGTTATGAATGTTCTTTATTTAAGTTCTATTATTGTAAAATAGTTTGAGATATTTGTAAAGTCAATCTTGATATTTCTTCAAGATATTTCAGTTTAGAATTAGTATAAATACTTCTTCATTTGAAGTATTTTGGGTGGATTAACAAGAATTTATGTAGACTTTTGTTTTGAGTTAAAGGAGCTATTGTAATCAAGGCTGGACTAGTTTACTGGATTAAATAAAGCTGAGGACATTTCACTCGATTCATGTGCACTATGGGAAACAAATAAGTATCACTTTTCTGAGTTTGATTACTGTTTTTCTTTATGTTATGAAATATCATATGTGTTATCATAATTCTTGAAATCAAACGAGTAATATCATAAGAATTAGCTTAAGTTCTCTCTGTTTTAACTGTTAGCTTATTTAATGTTTTCTACTAAACTGCTTAAGTTTGGGAATTCTTAGTTGCTCTCTTACTTCTATAATTCATTCCCTCTATTGGCCCCTAGTACAAGATTCTTAATTGCCCTTGCTACTTGCCAAACCTCCCTTCTTCATCTTAACCCCTGCTAAAGATTCTTCATTGCCTTTGGCCCTGGTTAAGTTTTTCATCCATTAAACTCTTGCCTCGGTGATTAATCACATCCTGATAAACCTTTCATACTTGACTGCATAGCCCAATGGCCTAAATATTTGCTCTACCAATTTGTCTTCTTAATTCCACCACCCAATCAAAACAAACAATCCTGAACGTTAAGAACTAGCCTAAAATATTTTCAAACAAAACTAAATCATAAAGAAAGAGCTCTCTCTGAGTACAGATTGGCTAGATTCTGTACTTAAAAGATTGGTTTGTGGTTACCTCGAAAATTTCTTTATTTAACCTTAAGAAAATTCTGAGTGATAACATAATCCATAGTGGCTAGGAATGTTGTTGGTGCGATCATTGTGAATTTCATAGCATTGATCACCAAAACATCTTATTCATACTCTTTCTGGGATTTCCATCCTATTTCATTGTAAAATATCACTTATAAATTGATTTCAAAAATTATTGTTAATCAGTTTCAAGGAGAAGTTATCTACCAACATTTTTGTAGGACAGTTTAGCTTCTTACAGATTTGAAAAATTCAATATGTAATAGCCATCGCTCAAGAATGCATCCACTTGATTAAAACCCATAAAAAAGAGGATATAGTTTTAAAGTTGGATCTACAGAAGGCCTATGACTCTGTAGATTAGAATTTTCTCTGGATGATTATTTTCAAGATTGGGCTCGTAGATTGGATCATGGCCTATGTATCCTCTATAAACTGTGTGGTTCTAATTAGTGGTGTCTCATGGTATTTATTTAGGGCTTACAAAGGTCTTTGCAAGGGTTGTTCATTATCTCACTTATTGTTTTTTTGTTTATTAATGGGCTGAGCAGGAAAATTATGGAGGAAAAATCTTATGGACGCTTCAATGGTCTATAGGTAACAAGATATGTCTTTGTTACACACTCAATGTTTGGCGACGATGTGCTCTTATTTGGACAAGTTTCCACGTATCAATGGAAGCAACTTTTTCTCATCATTTCAAAATTTGGGGATGCTTCTAGTTTATATCTAATCAAGACATTATACAAGTGTTCAACAATCAAGACATTATTATGAATATTGCTAATATCTTTGTTTTCGATACAAAGACCCTTGAAGAAGGTTTCTCCTACATTGGTTTCAAGTTGAATACAAATAAATATCGTCTCAGGGATTGGAAATGGCTTATTAACAAGTTTGAGTGCAAGCTATCTCTCTTTGTTCAAAGGTGTCTATCAATAGGTTGAAGATATATTCTCATGCAATCGGTGCTCCAAAAAAAATCAGTTTATTAAAAGCATTTATTTCTGCTACCTAGAAAAAAAAACTAAAAAGGAAGTCATCATTATGAATTTAATTTGGTATGGGCCATAGGGACTCGTGGAAAAACTGCATTTGGCCCAATTGGATGATATTATGGAACTTAAGGAATATGGTGGTTAGGGTTTAAAATACATCAAAATTTTCGGTTGGGCTTTACTTACTAAGATGTTTTAGTGGGTCGTTACTTGAAGTGGTATTTGGTAGGTAATTATAAAAGAAAAGTATACGAGAAAGATCTATTTTATGGATTGGTACAGGTCTATTTTCTTCTCCACAAAAAATGGTTCTCAGATTTATAAAAATGAAAAGTTGGCATTTTGAAAATATGCTATGGGAGATTGGTAGTGGCTCAAAGCTGTTAGTTGGGATCAACCCCATCCACAGTATGTTTGGAAACCACGTGTTACCTCTTGCAATTAAAAAATGTTTAGATGACAAGGATATATTCTTCATCTCACAGATTCAATAAGGATATGAATTAATGCATATATATCCCATTTGGAAAGATCTTGTGGCAGTGGGCCTATTTGGAGAAAATGCAATGATATGGGAAATATACATATCAAAATTAAAAATGGAAGGTGTTGCTTTTAATGAGAGCGAGGGAAACCTATATTGGAAGGGCATCCTTTGCTAAAGTCAATTGGTGGTCTCAAAGGTGTACAATCACATTACCCACTCCCTACATGAACATGAGGATAGATGTTTGTTCAAATTTGTATGGTCATCGAATATGTCTTTAAATATCAAAATTTTCAGATGGCTTGTTTGGAAAAACAAGATCCTCACATGGGAAAATTTGTGCAAGCGAGGTTTTGAAGGCCTTGGCAGGTACTACTTATGCAAGGGTGCTTTAGAAAATGTGGTCCATCTTTTCATTTAGTGCCATTTCGCCTCTTGCATATGGATCTAAGTTTTGCATAATCCAAACATAAATGTTGGATGATCCTTCACATCTTTGGAGACATGCTTCAAATGGTGGATGTTTCATTGTAGAGAGCATTGATCTCTTCCTCTCTTTATCATTTGGGGCAGATGGAGGGGTAGAAATACCCTAATATTTGAGGAATTTCCATTTGACATTCATTGTATTTATGACAAGATAGATGCTCTGTATGGTGAATATGTTCAGAAGTGTTATAAGGACAAACCTACCAGAATATTGGTAGCTACATAAAATGTTATGTTAATGGTCAATTAATTTGATGGAGGTAACCAAGGTGGGTGATGTCGATGTGGTGTTCACGTCGAGGTTTCACGGGAACTCCAATATCATTTTTATTGGAATTGTGGTAATGGTTAGAACAGTCGGGTTGAGGTGATTACATGTGGGCTTCTATATTGTGAAAAAGGACTCAATATTGAATCGATTCATATATTTGGAGACTCTCGAGTTGCCATAGATTGGATCAATGGTAGTACTTCCCTTCTAGAAGTCCTCATCAATTCTCCAGAAGTCCTCATCAACAAGAATTTATTGACTGTGGAAATGGCCATGCTAAAAAAAAGAAAAAACTTTCTTAACCCTATATATTAAACCATAATATAAAATCTAGTCGTATAAACCTAACATAACATTCAAATATGTTATATAACATTCAAATATATTATAATATTATAATGATAATTTATAAACTAATGTATTAATATGTGGTTATTAATATACTATGTTTTTTTCCGAACAAAAAAGTGTAATTCTATTCAACCTATAAACAAGGACAAAAGTACATTTTGCATATACTTGAGGGAATTCAATCACAACCGCCAAAAATCCTTAAAAAATGAGCTCAAATCTCCCAAAATAAAGCTTCTTCCACTAAACGGAGGTCAATGAAACAATTATTAAAAATTTACAATTTGGGCACAAGTGTAAAGACACTTAACTACACTTTTCTTTATTTCTTTTTCTCTACCTTTTGCCATACCCCTTAATTGGGAGTGGCATTTACAATAGCCAATTGATTCTCTTCCATAGTTACCATTTGATTTTCTTCCCCCTTTGAAGAGCCCTCTTTATCTGAGTCCAAACTCTTTGATAAATAAGGTCTTTTGGTGCCTCCCATTTCCTTTTTTAGAGGGAGGTGCTTCACTTTTTTGTGCTGGAATAGTAGTTGTTATTGCTTCTATCAATTGAGTTCTTTGGGTCTGATCAAGCACTTTTGCCATAGATATTTCTTATGTTTTATGAGTAGCCACCAAGTTCTCATTTATTCCATTATCCTATTCATCTTAGGAGAATTGTTCCTGAAACTTCCAACCCTTTGGTTTTTGGGGATGTTTCTTGTTCCTTTTTGGATCTTTCTTTGCCTTTGGACATGTGTTTTGTAGATGTCTAGTTTGAAGGAAGATATGGCATCGAAAAGCTATCCACTAAATATTGTTATGAATCAAACTGATACAATCAAGTAGACCCTTACTAAGGTATACTTCAACATAGATCCTAGCAAAGGTAAAAATTCACTTTGAGTTTCTATATAGATCCATCTTTACATACTTCCCCGGAGAATTCCCAATTCCTTCTAGCACTTTGTGGTGCAAGAAAGGAAGAGGAAGGTTGTGTAATCAAACCCATAATAAAATTTGGAAATTAACATGATGTTGTTGTCAAACCCTAGAAACCATGGTGTTATGAAGATTTCGTCACTACCCCAAAATTGGTGTCCCTCTTTTATAACGAACTACAAATCCTTCACTATAGCAAATTGTACAACAAAATATCCCCTAGAACACAAATGGATTCATAATTTGAATTCCAGTTTGTAGATACCCAAGCATGAATATCCTCTTCCTTTGGCCATAAGTTTTTAAATCTATAGATGATTATGTGTGATTGGAGGTTAGAGAACCATTATCTGACTTCTGGAACATTTACTATCATTTATGGAACCTGGTCCATCTATTCCATGATGTAGGGTCCAGGAATATTGGTGTTTGGATCTAATTTGTCTTATGGCTCGACTTGTTTCTTCATTACATCCTTAAATGAGGTTGGTCCTTTAGCTTTTTTGGTGCTAGGCAAGCCTCCCCTCAGTCACAACTTGATGATGATTGAGGAATTTCGTTTGATGCCATTGTCTTGTAATAGAAGTCTTTTTGCAAAACTTTGCCTGAATAAATCAGGTTTTGAAACTCCTTTGGGATACCTATTTTGTTTTGAATTTTCCACTTCATATCAAGCACCACACATCCTTCTTGAACCCTAATGAGGACCAATCTCCCATCTAGGGTTTTCACAAAATTTTGAAAAGAAACCCCCCTATCCTTTTGTTGTATTTTCACTGGATCTTCTAGATCTGAGGTTTTTTGGTAAAAATATTCTTCTGTTGTCTTTTCACTGGATCTTCCAGATCTAAAGTTTTTTGGTAAAAAATGAGTGGATTTGAGTTTTGAAAACATCCCTTCCATCCACACATGGTGGATTCAAAAGTTTCATCCACTCATCCCCTTTAAGCTTTGCAAGAAAATCATGTTTAGACCTCCACGACTTTGAAAAATATACAGAACCCAAAATTGTCTCCTTGAAAAAACCAGCATAAGAATAAAGGAAATAAATTTGATCCACCCATTCAAGTGAGCTTTCTTCCAAATCTAATGAAAATGAACACAAATTTGCACCATGGATAAATTTGTCGACCATAAATTGAAGAAGATGTGCAGATCTGAGGTTGTCGTGGTGTCAGGCCTCAAAATTGTCGTAATTGATATGCTTTTTTACCCTATATTTTATGTAATTCCTATCGTTGTTACTATCATTTTGCAAATTTATTGGGCTGTTATCTTGGAACAAGATAAGGTAATCATTTATTATTTGACATATCCCTTTGTTTTTAATAAGATTTACATAAATTATTATTAATAAAGGTTTCATTGTACCTAGGTACCAAAACAGGACATATGAATGGTTGTTGACTTAATTCTAATCATGAAAAGGTAAACGATTGGTTAGCTTGAGAGTCATATTGTAGCATGATCTTTCCGCCTTAATCTTGCACTCTCTGAGGATTCCTACAACCAAGGAAGAATTGTGCATAGTTTTCTTCATGGAAAATTCACCACGTGGGCTCAAGATAAATGGTCAACTCATACACTCTGTCAAAGTCAACAACATGTTAGGTCAAGTGTCATCAACAAACTCCCTGAGTATTTCTACAACCAAGGAAGAATTGTGCATAGTTTTCTTCGGAGTATTCTACCCAGGCGGAAGAATGGCCCGGTTTCCGTCACCGCCTGGAAAAACCTCCGGCTTTGGCCACCGGCAATTCCTCCACCGTCCACGGCCTCTGCCCAGCTCCGCCACCCTCCGCATTAATGTGGACGACTGACAGGTTCCTGACAGACATTCCGATTTTCGGATTTCCATCGCATCTTGCCGGGAAGTTAATTCACCATATTCACCTGCGAAAGGGGACGGACGGGCTCAAGATCAGAAACTCTTTGCCGGGAAGTTAATTCACCATATTCACCTGCGAAAGGGGACGAACGGGCTCAAGATCAGAAACTCGTTACATACAGGAGCACGGCCATGGCAGCTGGAGGGCTCTGCCGCAGAAAGCTGGTGATTAGGAATTTATATTTAGTGCTAGAACTTGCAAGAAATTCTCTGTATTTTTGTTTTTTTGGATAGTTTTCATGGGGTGATTTTTATGCAGGGTTGCTGAGATGCGGGAAGAGCTGCAAATTGCGTTGGGCTTACTATCTAAGGCCATATATCAAGCGGGGAAAGTTCACTGTGTAGAAGAGTAGACTATTATTCACCTTCATGCGCTACTGGGAAACAGGTCAGTTGGCCTGACAAACAAAACAACGTTGGATGAATTAGTTTTTTGTATCTTGATTCTGTCACCTGTGCTCTGCACTGAGAGCTGATCTTGATTATAATGTGACAGGTGGTCCGCCATTGCTACTCACCTTCCCAAGCGAACCGACAATGAAATCAAGAACTACTGCAATACCCACCTGAAGAAGCGCTTGCTGCAGATGGGAATCGACCCCATGACGCACAAGCCCAAAGCCGAATCGATTATGGCACCTGGTGTTCAGTCGTCCAATGGGTTCTCGAATCTGAGTCATACGGCGCAGTGGGAGAGCGCGCGCCTGGAAGCCGAATCGAGGCTGGGGCGCGAGTCCAAGCTCAGGGCCAGGGGCCTCTGGTTTGCCCTGTTGAGAAACGTTAATGCGAGCTCATATTTATTCAGCCGATTGCAGAGAGCCAGTCTAGGGTTCGAATCCGATAGAGAGGAATCAAAGATTCCTGGGTTGAGCTCTGTTCTGGACTTTGATTGTATGAAAATGACACAGAAATGGGACAAGTTCCTGGATTCGAGGTCGGAACCAAGTTAGACCAGTGCAATTTGTCAGCCTTGGGAGGTTCACTGGGAGTTATAGTCCACTGGAGAATGAGGAACGAGCTAGTAAGACGAGCTATTTGGGCCTTCTGCAACAAGCTATGTGCCATGCTGGAATATTTTATATTCTATGCCAGTTTAGACCTAAATGTCTGTGAAATCTCAACTCTCTTTGAATTGTTGGATTTCATAGAAACCATATAAATGGTTTTGTAATTAAATTGGATTAGTTTTGTAATTATATGAAATAGCCTGAAATTTACTGATTAATGAATTATTGTCCAGAGAAACCCTGTTATTATCACCTCAGGCTTTGGGTTTTTTGTTAGCATGGTGGGATGTATTATGTGATATATTAGTTTTGGAATCCAATGTGTGTTGCTTTAAAACCTTTTATGAAGCATTGGATTTCAATATTTGAAACTCAAGGACAAATATGAAGTCTTGTCTAAAGAAAAACTTGTTATTTCCCCTCATTATCCTTTTAGTTCTCTTGTTAATCTGTGTATTATATATCTTGCCTTGAAATTTAACCATTTCATTTTACAATTACTAACATCACTTTTTATAATTTTTTGAAAGTTGAAGAATTCAATTGGTTATTTGGCAGTGGCTTGGCTTTGCTTTGCGTCTGTATAATTTTAAGAATGTTCCACTTTCAAAACCTTGAATGTAATGAGTAGGTTTTTAGCTCCGTTCTCTGTTTATTTTGGTCAAGGGTTTTAGCCACGTTCTGTTTATTTTGGCAAGATATGGAGTGTTCTACTTCATTTTACTAAGTGATATTCTAATAAAAATTGACCTTGGATAGTATGTTCATACAATCACTTCCTTATTAAGGTTTTACAATCTGTCTATAATTGCCAGTGATAATTTACCAGAAGAATGAAACTACCCAGATATTTTATGCCATGGGATTGAGTTTTTGTATGTCAAAAATTGAGTCAACGTGTTTGCTAAGAGGGTTAAGAGACCTGATAAGAGGGTTAAAAGACTTGATTCTATAGAATAACAAATCAACGAACTATCTTCTGGCTCTTCCAATGTTTTAACTTTAACAAAATAGTCTGTTCTTTTGTTTGATGTTTTGGGTTAACTATTAATTTAATGTAATATACTTTCACTTAGAGTTTGCAATTCTATATGTTATGTTAATTAGATTTTCTTAAATAATCAAAACCATACTATTGTAAAAGCTTTGTATGTAAACTCAAAATAAGTCCGAATTTGTTAAGCTAGTCTTCAATTTCATTTTGAATTTGGAAGATCTGCATAATGAGATTTTGTTCTTATTTAATATTTTGAGGATTTGTTCGGTTTATCTTCGGTTTAAGTTTGCAGGATTCGTTCGGTTAATCTTCCATTTAAGTTTGCAGTGTAATATCTGCATATTCCAGAGCTATTCCCCTTGAATATTTGAGTTGGGTAAATGTATTTGCATTTGCAAGATCAATGCTTGAGTTGGGTAAATGTATTTGCATCTGCCAGATCTGGATATTCAAGAAATGTTTATCTGGAACACTGATGTTGGGGAAAGTGTATTTGGTTTTAGTGTATTTGGGGAAAGTGTATTTGGTTTGTCATAGAGGTTGAACATATTCTCATTGATGTTAAATAAGATATATGATAGTTGTAAGAAATATACAAAACTTTGAAAGTATAATAAAAAAAGGGTGCATGTGAAAATGTAAAAAGTGAAAATGGCATAACAAAATAAGGCGCATATAGAAAAGTGAAAAATCATTTTTACTTCTTTAAAAGTACACAAAGAAGTCAGAAATATTTTATAATTGGTTTTACCATTGGTGGTTTCAAGTCCATTGATCTATAGATAGCCATGGCTATTCCACTGGACAATTCATCAGAATAAATCTGATAAAATTATACTTAAAATTCTAAAATCTATAATAGGAGGGTTATTTTTGCTTATAAAATTATACTTAAAATTCTAAAATCTATAATAGGAGGGTTATTTTTGCTTATATTGTTGGATTTATTAAGTTATTATTTTATGTATAAATATGTAAAATGTGGAAAATAGAGAACATGAAAAGATACAAACACTCACAACCATGATTTGGAGAACTTGGGAATCAGACATAAATAACAATATTAGCAAGACGATAAACATCATTGATGATATTTCAAGATTTGCCGATCATATTTAACAATGCAACCAATCATTGAATCTAGTTATTGCTGAAATAGAAATTTCTTTGAAAATTACATTTCATTCCTCACTCATCCAAATAGGGAAACTTCTAAGTCCACCAAACAGCATGTTAGCAAAACAGGACTATTGCCAAGATGTAATATCAAGGTCACTCCTTTTCTTGTCATTCTAATCTCATCAAAGACACTAACTGTCGAGGGCTTTCCAAACTGTTATTCGTATCAAAGACACTAACTTTCGAGGGCTTTCCAAACTGTTCAGAATAAACAATTTATTCTAGTATAATCAACAATGTATTTGGTTTAGCTCGTAATGCTAAATGTATCATTGAGCTGGATCTGAAACTCCCCAGCTTGCATGCTGGGCCAGTAAATGTATTCATGTAACTTTGCCACTTCCATGATTACCATGGACAATCTTTTAAAGACCAAGGGGAGAAAACGAGTGCTAGGAAACTTCTCCAAGGTTTAACATATGTTGATTGCAGGATTGATGAATTTCTTGTTGTAGTTACCCTAGAGGAGATTCAAAGCACACCCGTAGCAAGCACCATCTGATTAGATATTTTTGGATCTATATTTATTCCTTTGCCAGGACAAGGAATAAACATTTTGTCCCTCATAAGTCGGCCACCTCAGAAGTTCCATGATACAGTTAGGGCATGTCATATCAGTGATAAGTCAGAGGCGAATTAAATAAAAGAATGGTATCTGACCCTGGTAGCAATTTAAGAAGGTATCCATGACGGGATGTCTTGCAGAGTGAATGAGAAGGCTATTGACTGGAGTTGAATTATTTGACAGTTATGATAACAATTTCATTTGTTTGATTAAAACATGTTGAGTGAAAATTCTTGCTCCTTGTCTTAAGAATGAAGGTTATCTTTACGTTTTGAACAATGCAAGGTGGGCAGAGGGAATTCATATCTCTAGTTTTGCAGGCCACTTGGGCTTTTGATTGAGGGAAGTATGGAAGTCGTTTGCTATATAAATTAAAGTCTGCTCCTCATTTTTGCATACAGCTTTGAAAACTAGATCAGAACATACCCTGTTCACTTCATCTCTGAAATGGTTAAATTTCAAGCAACATATATAATACACAGATTAACAAGAGAACTAAAAAGATAATGAGGGGAAATAACAGGTTTTTCTCTAGACAAGACTTCATATTTGTCCTTGAGTTTCAAATAATGAAATCCAATGCTTCATAAAAGGTTTTAAAGCAACACACACATTGGATTCCAAAACTAATATATCACATAATACATCCCACCATGCTAACAAAAAACCCAAAGCCTGAGGTGATAATAACAGGCTTTCTCTGGACAATAATTCATTAATCAGTAAATTTCAGGCTATTTCATATAATTACAAAACTAATCCAATTTAATTACAAAACCATTTATATGGTTTCTATGAAATCCAACAATTCAAAGAGAGTTGAGATTTCACAGACATTCAGGTCTAAACTGGCATAGAATATAAAATATTCCAGCATGGCACATAGCTTGTTGCAGAAGGCCCAAATAGCTCGTCTTACTAGCTCGTTCCTCATTCTCCAGTGGACTATAACTCCCAGTGAACCTCCCAAGGCTGACAAATTGCACTGGTCTAACTTGGTTCCCGACCTCGAATCCTGGAACTTGTCCCATTTCTGTGTCATTTTCATACAATCAAAGCCCAGAACAGAGCTCAACCCGGGAATCTTTGATTCCTCTCTATCGGATTCGAACCCTGGACTGGCTCTCTGCAATCGGCTGAATAAATCTGAGCTCGCATTAACGTTTCTCAACTGGGCAAACCAGAGGCCCCTGGCCCTGAGCTTGGACTCGCGCCCCAGCCTCGATTCGGCTTCCAGGCGCGCGCTCTCCCACTGCGCCGTATGACTCAGATTCGAGAACCCATTGGACGACTGAACACCAGGTGCCATAATCGATTCGGCTTTGGGCTTGTGCGTCATGGGGTCGATTCCCATCTGCAGCAAGCGCTTCTTCAGGTGGGTATTGCAGTAGTTCTTGATTTCATTGTCGGTTCGCTTGGGAAGGTGAGTAGCAATGGCGGACCACCTGTCACATTATAATCAAGATCAGCTCTCAGTGCAGTGCACAGGTGACAGAATCAAGATACAAAAAACTAATTCATCCAACGTTGTTTTGTTTGTCAGGCCAACTGACCTGTTTCCCAGTAGCGCATGAAGGTGAATAATAGTCTGCTCTTCTGCACAGTGAACTTTCCCCGCTTGATATCTGGCCTTAGATAGTAAGCCCAACGCAATCTGCAGCTCTTCCCGCATCTCAGCAACCCTGCATAAAAATCACCCCATGAAAACTACCCAAAAAAACAAAAATACAGAGAATTTCTTGCAAGTTCTAGCACTAAATATAAATTCCTAATCACCAGCTTTCTGCGGCAGAGCCCTCCAGCTGCCATGGCCGTGCTCCTGTATATGGTGAATTAACTTCCCGGCAAGACGCGATGGAAATCCGAAAATCGGAATGTCTGTCAGGAACCTGTCAGTCGTCCACATTAATGCGGAGGGTGGCGGAGCTGGGCAGAGGCCGCGGACGGTGGAGGAATTGCCGGTGGCCGGAGCCGGAGGTTTTTCCGGGCGGTGACGGAAACCGGGCCATTCTTCCGACTGGGTAGACTACTTTGTTTTCTTCATGGAAAATTCACCACGTGGGCTCAAGATAAATGGTCAACTCATACACTCTGTCAAAGTCAACAACATGTTAGGTCAAGTGTCATCAACAAAGATTACGTTTAGTGTATGACCAAGAAAGAAGGAACCACTTTCTAATTTCTCCTTGCACCGGATCTGTAATTTTCCTTATTAGTGCATGGTTGCATGAGATTACAAGTTGTTAAGATTTTTGTTCATTTTTGTTTTGTATTTGATTTGGGGTCTGGTTCAAAACCTAAAGATGCATTGTAAAATTTATAAAACCCTAGCCATGGCTGCTTGGGGGGAAGCATCAGAGTAAATATTATTGCAACACTGGACTCCCTTAGCACAGATCTGACCCCTGGGGTCAATCTCTATCTTGAGATGGGGTGGTCTTGGTTGGAATGTAGAGTCATGTAAGATGAGCTTTGGACTGCTCTCAAAGATCACTGGAGTCGGATCTCTTTCTTCCATCTAATGTAGGATAAGTATTATTTTTAATATGAAACTGAGCCAGGTTCTTTTTAAGGATTGTCTCTCATTTCTTTTTCTATTTGAAATCGATTTGCAAAAATCCCAACAGTGTTCTCATTTCTATAAGCTAGTGACTTAATCTCAACGAGCAAGTTAGGAAGGCCCAGCAACCTTGCTCGGTGTTCTTCGTTCTGTTTGTTGGCATTTTAATTTTTCTGTGAACCGTTTGATATTTAGATAATTAATGATTTGTTGAGATGTATTGCAGAGATTGTTCCAATGCATTTACGTTGATACAATTTTAATATGAACAGGATGTGTTTTTTTTAATTTTGATGCAACTCTGATACTAAGATCTGAATAGAAACTAGTCTTATATTCCCCACACTTTCGTGTGAATGATCCTTGTTCTCTCACTCAGAGCTTTTCACATCTTGATCTGAAATTGTATGCCTTCGCACAAGTTTCAAATGTAATGTGAAGATTTATGTTTGATTAAGAAATTTACAGACTCGCTCTGTATTAGATTCGAGTCCTTGTGCTTCGATACAGGATTCGATGTTGTAGATCTGTGCATCATGGTGATAGTTTGTTTGTAAGAGATGAATGTGTAATTATAAAATTTGTCACCTAAATACATGTCGCGGGGTATCTTTGAATCAACAAACTTATTACCAGGTTTCGATCTGCTTTATAAAGTAATGAACATGTTAAATTAGCATCAAATTCTTAGTTGGTAGGGAGGGTGTTAGCTCCATTAATTTTTACACAATTGTTGCCTACAATTATGGAATTGCAGTCTTTCCTTAACTTATGGAAACCAACTGCAGTAGTTTCCTTAAGTTAAGAAAATCAACTGCAATTACTAAATTTATAATTGGGAGCTGCTAAAGTGGTCCATTACTTTGATTCGAGTTCTCTGCCTTGATCTGTGGGACATCTAACACATAGCTATTAGAAGCTTGACGGAAGATTAGCTATAAACTCATTTGTTTGGTCCCCAATCTCATATCTCAATCCCCTTCAGTTTTACACCATCTAGCTGAGATAGTAGAGCTTGGAAGTGCCTTCAGAATTTTATATGTTTTTCTTTTGCTTGGATTGAAGCTGGAGTGCTGAAGAAGAAGCAAGTGGACTGTGGCCTGCATCAATACATCACCAATGGCTGGAGGTAATTCGTATCCCTGTGCATTAAGCTTTTACAACGATTCTTTCAGTTATTCCGCATGCAGAATCGTTGTTTAAGTTTATTATTCTCTTACATTTGGTATCGGAGCCTCTATTATCTCTACCTTGGTGTGCTCTCGCCGCCCTTTCGTTTTTCTGTGCACTCTTTTCCCCAAACCCTTAATTTTACACTTCTCATACCATTTCATAATTTCGCGGTGAGTTTACGACTGGGTTTATATTGGTTCTGCTGAGGCCGTAGCTGGGGCCGGCAAATTCCGGGTGGTTTTGCGATCGCGATTTTTCTTTTTCCTTTTATTTTTGGGGGGTCTCGCACTCAATTGCGAGTGAAGTTATGCAGATATGAAATTATGCAGGTATAGTAGGAAAGGAAAAGCATATGATGCAATCTCCCACATTTGGCAGTATTAAGTTTTCCAGCGGCCTCTTATTCTCCTGCTATTATCTGTTTGTTTGGGAATTTTCTATGATTTACAGTCTTTCCTCAAATTTTTCCAGATCCGAGAGTTGCAGGACTCTATCTTTGTGTTACCTATAAGATTTGATATATTTCGTAGAATTTCTTCTGGCTTTTATTTTGAAGCCGTGTAGAGCCCCCAATTGTATGAGACACCATCTGTTTTGATGTATTACTTGATGTGTGTTATTTTTACATCCAAGATTTAATAGATGGGCATGCTGGGTTACGTGCTAAGATGATTTAATTGATTTAAAGGATATATTTCACAATTTTTTAAAATGACTGCTTGAGATGTATGCCCTTTCGCAATAGAGCTGCGTGCAGATGCGCGAATGTTTTGACTATCGGAACCACACTTGCATTGTCAGTATTCTGTGGCAATTTATATTTTCGTCCTTTCTGGTTTACAAACACTTTAGAGCTCTGCATATGTATTCGGTTGTTAGTGTGTGTGTTTAAGGTTGTGGATGGATGTAAAAGCAGGTTTTTGAGAAGCTTGGGATTTAAAGCCTGAAAATATACTTTTTGTTTCTTCAGAATATGTAAAGTTTCCAGATTGCAAGGTAGTTGCTAGTATGATGTGGTAATGATTATGATTAAAATTGACTCGGTTGGCACATCGCCTATCTTGATCAGCGAGCATTAGATACTAATTTGTATGGTATTGGAGCGCTCTAGTATATGGCTGAACTGTAGTTAATTAATTAACACATTATTTGGTCTGGATTGTGGGATGATATGTGATATGTGCCCATATACAATGTCTTATGGTCAACGTTTTGAACCTTCCCATCTGAGGTTCATCATCCCGATAATGAATGCTTGTCCTGATGATCTACAGGTGGAAGGGTTTGCAACGTTAACTATAAACATATCAAATATTGTAGATCATCCCAAAACCCGGCATAATGATTGTCACTGTGAGACTGACTAATAATATGTCTGTCAAATCATTTATCTGTTTTCATGCCCTATAATAGTGTCCACAATCATTTTAATTTATATGCTTCAACCGACATATATGTAAAGAAGTCAGAGTTCTGATAGCATATGATTGTTGTTCAAAGGGTGTTTATTTTGCATGAAGTTCAGATTAGCGTTGTTGAAATTTAATGTAAATTTAATTTTAATTTTATTTATCTTGTGAGCAAAATAGCTTGTTTGCTGGTCAAATTTTTGTTGTTTTATAAACTTAAGGACGGAGCCTGAAGTCAAGCCAGCTAGCCTTCGAACTGCATTTGCTATGCAAGTGCAAAGTAGATCAACGCTGCTTCAGTCAATCTTCGGGTTAAGTTTATAAATTGAACAATCAATTTGTAGTCATTTTCAGTAATGCTGACTGCTTTAACCTTAATTTTGATTTTGCTGGAAAATTATTACAGTTATATGGAGTTTATTAAAATGTCATTTTGACTTACTCTTTTCAGTAAACATTATTTTTCTCTCTGGTTAAGTTTTGTTTATGCAACAAAATAATGTCTAGTGATCCATATGATCTTAATTAATTAGAGAATAGCCACAGCATCTTTAATTAAATAAAATTATATATTTTGATTGCTTAGATCACATAAAGATTATTTAGACATTAAATTGTAATTAATTACACTGAATATAATAAATTTTATCCCACAGGAATTTTTATTATATTTATGTAATTAATTAGGATAAAATTTCATAACCTACCCACAGGAGTTATGAATTAATAATTTTTATCATAAAGTTTTATTGAATCTGTTTGAATTGAAAATTTAGCCCACAGGCAATTTTTATGTCATTTGATTCAGTTCTTTTTAGCATGATTTACATTGGTAAAACATGAAAATTTATTAAGCCTCAATTTTAACATAAGCATGTGATTCTTTATTTTGATGCAGTAGTACAACCTACAAATTTCTCTGAAATTCATTGTGACATTCTTGAACTTAAGGGAGATAACTATAAAATTTGGAAGGAGAGGATTCTCCTTCATTTAGGGTGGATGGACATAGATTATGCTATCAGGAAAGATGAACCATCGGCACTCACTAATACCAGCACTGCAGCGGACATCACGCTTTATGAACGATGGGAGTGATCCAATCGTCTAAGCATGATGTTCATTAAGACTAAAATTTCAGCTGGTATTCGAGGTTCCGTTGATCAGCATGACAAGGTCCGAGACTTGTTGAAGGCCATTGATGAACAATTCGTCTCTTCAGACAAGGCACTGGCAAGCACCCTAATCATGAAGTTCTCATCCCTAAGGCTCACCAGTGTGAAAGGTGTGCGCGAGCACATCATGCAGATGAGGGACACTGTGGCTCAATTGAAGAAACTCGAGGTTGAAATATCGGAGTCCTTTCTAGTGCACTACATCCTGAACACCCTTCCGCACCAATATGGACCTTTCAAAATCTCATACAACACACATAAGGATAAATGGTCAATTAATGAACTCATGACCATGTGTGTTCAAGAGGAAGAGAGACTGGTGATGGAACTGGGAGAGAGTGCAATGCTGGCAACGCATGGAAAGGGAAAATCTCAAGCCAATCGGAAAGGGAAAGGTAAAGTACCTCCCCAAGCCGATATCAAGAAGGTTTCCAAGTATTTTTTCTGTAAGAAGAAGGGACACATGAAGAAGGAATGCGCCAAATTTCAGAAATGGCTTGCAGACAAAGGTAATCTAATCTTGTTTGTTTGTTATGAAT